>CM035807.1:85940850-85995850 GCA_020466095.1 Chlorops oryzae
TGAACAATTCGAATTTCGCACAATTTGATGATAGAAAATAATGAATCGACTATCAAAGCTTTTTTATTTATTCATGAAAGGTAATTTAAATGTACTTTGTTTAATGGAGTTTGCCAGATTAAATGATATGATTTGATTACTCTTGAAATTGTAAATAATGGTTAGAGTCTAATTATAATTATTTATTTTAACTGGAGTCTAATGAGATGGTGCATGTGATGCCATAATTCATTCGATTTCCTGGTAGTATCAGGCGCTCAAACAATTCATAATTTGAGATTTTCGCGTGGGCTGAATTGTTTCTCATCCGATTTTCATTAAATAAAATATTCTGTTTTCTTAAAATAACAATCCCTTATATAAACTCGCACTTGTTTTACCCGACAATATTAGCTGAAAAGCAGGTTAAAATAACCGAGTTCACCGTTAATTGTTAGCTTATGTGTAGTAGCGGTCAATTCAACAGTACAAACACAGTCAATAAGGATATAACTACCTGATGGTTGATATAACTGTCTCGCGGTTAAATCAGCTGTCACCAGCGACTGGGAAAAAAAAATTTATTTTTTGCTTTGACTTTTTTTTTATCTTCTTTTATTCATATTTTTTTTTATTAAATTATTATATTTTTTCTTTATTTATTTGTTTCTATTTAAATCTTTTTCTCTTTCATCTCTTTAAATTTTCTCGCCTCGGCCGAGCCTTGAACCGCTGACCTCCACTTCGCTGGGCGAACGTCTTAACCATTACGCTAAACGAACGAATTTAATTTGTTGGTCAAAATGCTCACTTGAGTTTATGGTTGCTCAAGTTTTGGGGAACGTGCTTAATGAATTGTTTCACTCCCAACATTTTTTGCTTGAAAATGAACCATTAAAAAAAAATTTAATAAATTAAAATCTTAAAAATTTAGGAGAAAATTTTTGTCTTCCAAAACAACTACACTCTGAACAAAAAAAAAAAATGTAATTAAAAAAAAATCCAGAAAAATTCCCGCCGCCAGCAGGGATAGAACCCCGAAGCTCACGGGTGTCGAGTCACAGCTTACACAACTGAGCTATCGAAAACTCCGGAGACGGTTGATCAGAATGCGAACTTATACGTCTAAGTGAACGAAAGCGAATTTGAACATAAAAAGTAACTGTTTTTCAACTGTTCATTTGACTGCCTTTCTCAGTGCATTTAACGCGGAATACAGTTTATTTGACCACTCTTACTTTAACTGTTCTAAGTAGTTGATTTAACTGTTCTTATTTCTCTCAGTGTATATGTCGAGGGTACACTGAACGAACGTAACCATGATTTTTTTAAAAGGTCACATTGTTAGTCACAGTCCTTTTAATTTTCGAGCAGAACAAAAATTTCAAAAGAAAAATGGTTGAGTCAACAACATTTTTGGTTGAATTGAAAGGAAATATGTTTAATTACATTTCTTTTCGTTCGGTATAATTGTCATTTGTTTTATAAAATAAGACATATAAAATATTTATACATCTTAGAACTTTTTAAGCTTTACAAAAGCAGTTACGACGACGGAGTGACAAAATGGGGTGAAGTCCATCCGATTGCTAATTTTGGGGTTATGATCAGCAGAGGGCTCTGTGTCCATTTGCTTTGAACGTCAAATAAATTTAATTTTACATTTCCTCATTCAAAAGTTTTTTAGTAATTTTTTTCCAACAAGAAAAATCGTTTTCCTTTTGAAGTCGTTTTGTATGTTTTTCCTTTTGAATTAACCAATTTTCTGGTTGATTTTTTTCTCTGTGTATGTTGCGTTTGTGTGGTTGTGCGTAGCATCCACAACCAATCAAGATAGACCATACAAAATAAATATAGAAATGATCAGCGTCACCGGGAGATTCGATTTAAACATCTCCGTCTGCCGGTCCGTCTACTGTCTATTGTCAATGCGTCTTTAATTTAGTTGAACCAAATATATTTCACTGATGCCCATTTAATTTTGTAAACTAGTGTAATATCTTTACGTAGATAACACCAAAAATAACGCATTCACTTTAATTTGGGATGCCGCAATCCCAACGGTTTTGATTTCAAATACAAGACGATGTTACTACCAATTGTCCTTGTGATTTGCCCCGACCATTTGCCCGTTGTCAGGATTTGTCAAGCTTGCAAGTCCTTGCCATCAACAGCAATGAAAATAAAACAAAATGCCGACAAATAACGACAGGACAAGAATTCGCAAAGAAAACTTGCGTAATATGTAAAACAAATTTGTGCAAAATTCTATAGGAACATAATCAAACGTCGCTTGTCTTTCAGAAAAGAAAGTTTTTAATTCATTCAACAAAGTTTAATTTCATACAAATAACTCAAAAAAGAAAAAAAAATTAAATTTCAATAAAAAAATAAACTGAGATACCATTTCGATTTCTTTGTCCTCTCCCATGTCCTCTCGAATTGAAATTGTTTAGCTATTGGTTCATTTCTTGGAATGGCTCAGGCCTCCCATCACATTTCCATGTGCAATCGTGTCACCTCTTTCAGAATGAAATGATTAAAAATTCATTTTATTTACGATAAAATCGCTGTTCCATTTTCTCGGAAAATCTGAATAATGCTATCGCTTGAGGCCTTCGCGAGAAATCAGTCCAAAAAGCATTTGATTCTCGTTGAGGCACAGTCAGAATAAGTCATAATGCTTCCAGAGGGAATAAACAATAGGCGTGAGGAAATGTTGTTTTGCCCTGGTTTTTATTGCCTTCTTCAAAAGCGGAAGGTGTAAAATATTAAAATGAGATTGCTTTCAAGGCGCATGAGATTCCTTTTATTTCGCTATTCAAATATCTCACGCGAAGAAAATTGAAAAGTAGAATCGCGGGAGCTATTTTAAATTTTCCATCAATTTTTTGTCTTTGTTAGCAGCGTTTCCTCTGCTTTTAATATTTGAAGAAAAACAACTCGTAACTCATGAATAAAAAAACAAACAACAAATTTACGCTATGACAAACAACCAATTAGTTTTTTAGTATGTACTTGAAAAATTTTTAAACGTCATGACAGTTATTTAAAAGGCCATTGTACTTTTGAATCTATTTAAAAAACTGAAAGGAAAATTAAGAATCCAAGTGTAAATTGAAATACACGTAAGAAATTCATGTAGGAGTTGATGGGCAATCAGGGCACCAGAAATCACTCTCATTGTTTTGATATGGAGCTCACGCCTTTTTAAGTTGAACTTTTTGGCATCGTGGAGTAATTATTTAACTACCCAAATCTTGATATGCAAGTAACTTCCGAAACTTAAGTAAAATTCGATTAGATTTCGTAAATCCAAATTTTTTTTTTAATTTTAAATTTGCTACTTAGGGAATTATTATAAAAAAATTTTAAAGATAGTAGATGATTTTTGAATTTTAAATGGGTATATCTCCCTAATGTGGCATTTTATCATAACGTTTTTTTCGGAAGAATTACTTGGCATATCTAAGAGTACCTTTTGGTGTTAGCTTAGAATACCAAACTTCAACTCATACATAGATATGGGCCAAAAAGTGGTAAAAAAAAAATTTTTATAAATTTTTTTTCATTAAGACGTACTGATAACTCCAAAAACTAATGATGCGGTTCGATTCCTCGTGCCCGAAATAGGGCAAAACCGTTAAATTCGGCCTTGTATTTTTAAATTTTTGAAAAAAAAGCTATCACAATGTAATTAATATTTAAATGAGAAGCGGCTTTTGCTTTCATTCTCCTAAAATGTCGTCGCATGTTGCCACAGCTTTTTTCAATTTTTCCTGTTTTCGTGAAAATCTTTTCAATTTATTCTGCATATATGTATACACCCCCCACCTTTACCTTCGTTTAAGATGACATCTCGTTCATTTTTGTTTTCTTTTTTTATTTTTTTTTGTCTAAAGAAAAGTTCACGGACCAAAATTTTATTATCCACGTTTTCCTTGTTTATTCTGAGCTCTCTCTTTCGCTCTTAATTCCATCATTTTGGTGACCTCAACTTAAGCCTTTCATTTCGAGCAAAGGGGGGCAGCAAAATAAAATAAAAAAAGAAATCAATGAAGCCACTTTGTCATAATGCCTCACTGTAGTTTTTTACTTCGTTGAACAAAATTTTCGCAATTCTCCATGAATTTTTATACCCGACACACTCTGTGTCGAGGGTATATTACGTTTGTGTGGTCGTGTGTAACACCCAGAACCACTCGAGATGGAACATAAAAAATGATCAGCGTCGCCAGAAGATCCGATTTAGACATGTCCGTTTGTTCGTCTGTCCGTCTGTCTGTCCGTCCGTATACAGTTTTCTTAAAGAAGGAATCGAGCCGCATTGACGAAATTTGGTACGCGTGTTTGCGGGCAAATGAGTTAGAACAAGTTCGAGAATGGACTAGGGTCTGCTATGAAAATCTTAAAAACTGACCTAAAACCCGGTTTTGAGTAACTTTGATGAAATTTAATATTTAATCATTAATTTGAGGTATTCACAAAGGCGTGTTAAAAATGTTGGAAAGTCGAAAAATCGGAAAATTTCGACTTCTTAAAAATTTTTAAACTTTTTTTTGTATCTTGCACAACTTTTTAAGCAGATAAAATTTTCCGATTTTCCGACGCCTTTGTGAATACTCCTATTACTATTGTTTTAAATAAAAATTTCCAAAAATTGGAAAAATGGGCGTGGTGGTGAAAGGTCGTTTTTCAAAATTGGTCTTTTACACCTGAAATTCAAATGGGACTTGAATGAAACATGGCACGTATGCTTGCTCTATAGGTCCATTATTAAGGTTACCTCCAGTACTAGGGTCTGTCACAAAAATCCCCAAAATTTCCCCAAGATCAGACATTTTCGAGACGATTTCGAGTTTCCGATAAAATTTCTAAAAAAAATTTTGAAAAATGGGCGTGGCAAAAGGGCAGTTTTCATAATTAAATTGAACAGAAAACGGAATATGAGGCTCTTTATGGACTTAAGAAATCTCTACAATAATTTGCCTTAATGGGCATGGTCTTGGAGTGTGTCTTTAAAAAGGCTCAAACATGTACTTATAGCTAACCCTTTGTCAGTTTCGTGTAATGTATTGTCAGGCTCTGCCTGACTATAACACCCTAACTTGCTTTTTTATTGTTGTTTTCTTTTTCCGTTTTGCTTTTCTTACTTTCCCATTCAGTTTTTATCTTGAAGGAAACTCAACTTTAATTTGCGTATTTATTAACGCTCGTTACGCTTTTTGTGTTCACTGTCCGTATTACCTTTTCCCCTTTTCCGTTTTCTTTCTTCGCGGTATTCGTGTATTGAAAAACAGAATTTCCTTTTTTAATTGCTTTATATGGCTGTATGGAATTTTCAAGTTATAGCAAGTATTCTCTAGAAAAAAGAAAACATTTGAAAAGCGATTAAATCGTATATCTTAACACTGTCACCGTTGCCCTGTAAGAGGGTTAAGGGCTTACCCTCTTTCCTTGCTGCATTTTCGAAAATTTTAACAGTAATTTTTTTTGATAAAATTTTTTTCTTCCGCGGAATGCTTCAATTCCCTTGGATAATTAAACTAAGCTCGAGTTGTCTACAAAATCCTTGGACGTCTGTTGCCTCCCGATGATCCGCGTTAGTTTTTTTCCCGACTTCTCTGCGGGAGAGTTTAATAAATAAACCAATTCTTAATTTCAAAATGGCAATTTATTATTATTATTATTCGTTTTTTTGTACCTATTATTCTGATTAAGTTTATTATTATAATTAAATCCCTTGACTCGTCACGCGGAATTATAAACTCCGCAACCTTTCCATATCGTGAGCCTTTTTTGAAATGCCTTTCAGTAATATTTGACAAGAAATCGTTGTGATCTGAATGATTGATGCATGCCACTGGCGACAGTTCGACGACACTTTATCCTCCTGTTCTAATGATGATAAAATGTTTTAAAAGAATTATCTTGTTGACTGAAGGAATTAGGCATCCATTTTCCCTATCCTCTGTTCCTATGAGCTGTTCAATTTTTTCTTTTTTGTTTATTAATATTTTTTTTTAAGCTCCTAACAAATATTCCATTGTTCTGTATTTGCCGTAGCACTGGCAGGCGGTAATAAGTTCTTCGCTCGCTTCATTGCTGCTGCTGGGCATTTCGACACTCATCGCGATTGCGTTGGTTATCCATACCGAATTAGTGCCGAAGAAGTACCTTCACATCAATAAATCAACGGAAGCCCCTAGGGCGGCAGCAGCAGCTGTAACAGCGTCAATGGCATCCACCTTGCCACGTAAGAGCCCGAGAGCTCAGCTAATTGCTCAGCAGGAGAAACGAAGGAATTCCGCGAGCGCCGGTGCCGGTACGGTGCCGGTATCAACATTACCGGCAGTGAGGTCAGCTTAAGTGCTCTTACCAATATAACACAAATTAGTGGCAACAACGGCAATATGAGCCCGAAAAGTACCAACAATTCGAACACACAAGCAATGCCAAAGACGACGCCTTTAAATGCCTCAGCAGCTGTGTCATCAAGCGTGCCAACATATCAGCTCCCGCCTTCGGGTGTTTGTGCTGCCATCGGCATAAGTTGGCTATTACCATTGCTCTTCGCAATTGCTTCGCCGCTTATTTGCAGTATTATTGGTAAATGGCCGAATAATTGGTGGCTGGAAATTATGAGCGCAACGACAACAGCAACAATAGCCTCAACAAGTTCAATCAACGATGCAGAGGGATACGGTGATGTTGCTGCCAGTGGTGGAGGTCTTGGTTATTTCACTTCTGGATATATACCGATATCCGAAACAACCACATCATTGCTAAATGGTGATAATTTTCACGAGACAATTCAACAAAATACAACAAAAAACATAACACCAGTCAACATTCAACAAACAGGAGCAGCAGCAGCAGCAGCAGCGACAACAACAACAACATCCTTATCAGCAATATCTGAAAAATCTAGTTCGGAAGGACTTCGAACCACGAATCGATTTGAAGAAACTTCATCGTCAACACCATTTCTTACATCTTGGCGTCATGCTAGTGAATTTCATTCACACATTTCTACGGCACACTACCAGACCGCCATCAATGGCAACAACAATGGCAATGACGCCGGCAGTTACAATAATAAGGCTCCATCGCTTAGCTTCATCATATTTATTTGCGTTGATTTTCTTTTCGTTTTTCTCTTTGTTGCCCTTTTTGTCATTCTAATCAAGAAGCTTTTGTTGCTCTGGCAAACCAAACATCAAAAAAATCGAAGCAGCAGTAATACGGTGGCTCACCAATTGCATCAGCATCAGAATCAGCATCATCATCATCACCAACATAACCACAACCAACATCATAATCATCAGTTGGATAAATTTAGCTTGGCACTGAAGAGAAGGTGAGTGAAGCGGTCTAATAACTGCCTATTGAAAATAATTTTTGTTGTTTTTTTTTTTTCTTCTTTTAACCCGATTACTTTTTTTTATAGACTTGGACTACTTTGGCGAACTGGATGCCTGCTGCTAATCAAGCTCTGCACTGATGGCCTCTTCCTGGCCTATATGAATACATCGCAGCATATGCTATTGAGCTATCCCTTTGGTCTTTCCTGCATTTTATTGGTGAGTTTTCGGTTTGCTTCATTAAGTTTTACTACAATTTTTTTCCCCACTACTGCCGATTGGTTGCTAGCAAATTCGAAGAACGATGAAGGGACACGAAAAAAAAGCACTAATGGCAGTAAGAATATTCTTTGAATGAAATGCGACAAATGTGCTTTCACTGGCAAAGGAAGGAATATATTTAAATATTTATATTAAGATCTTATAATATGCGAAAATTAATTCAAACAGGAAAATCCTTGATGCGATACTCCCCACTCCACACCATGTTTCCATTGAATTTTATGTAATGATCCCAACTAAGTGCAGAGAATTAAAATAAGAGTTCACACCTTTTCCAACAGGCGGATTCGTTCGTTCGTTCGTTCGCCTTTTTCCCCCTTGTTGATTTTCCAAGAGCAAATCATTTTCCCTTGTCAGTTCTCCTTTCTTCAAGGATATTTTCGCGGTATCTTTCGCTTCCAAAGAAGTCGCTCAAGTAGCATGTTTGATACTCCAAGCGAGTCAACTCTTACACTGACACCTATGTATGTATGTATAGATCTATCGCGAGATATACAATACATAAATGTATATGTATGTATGTATATATGTATGTATGTATATGTTTACCTTAATGCACATAACTAAGAATCGTGGTTGCCTTCTTTCAGTTCGCCTCTCCGTAGGTCTCGCCTCCGTTCAGCAACTTCTTCTTCTGCTTCTTCTTCCATGGAATAAAGTATGATAAGTCTTTGAAGTTGCTATCTTTGCTTGCTGTGTTTTCTGTTGTCTGTTTTCCGCGTGTACCGGGCCTTCGATGTTTGTTTGTTCGTTTGTTTGTGCGCGCGAATGTGTTTGTTGTTTCTTTGTTTTTGTTTTTCTTCCCTTATTTTGCGCATAAATGGCAAACGCGCAACGAAGGCCAAAGTACACGCATAGGGCGCCTCTAAATATGCAAAGTAGATTTAAAGATGCTTGAGCAAGAAAAGTGCTTTCCTCGTTTTTTGCACCTCGGTCGGAAGGAATTTTTCAACAAGCAGACTCTAAGACTAAGACACGCCAAAGCGGACTCAAGTCTCGAGTCAAGTCAAAAAGCCTGAAAGTGTACATGTTTTATCGCAATTTTGCCAGCATTAACTTTTTCTGCTCGCTTTTTCTTCTCTTGAAAAAAAACAAGTAACAAATAAAAAGGGAAGCGCAAAATTCAAGTTACCTGTTTCAAAAAGGGTAATTTGAATTTTATGAGTCGAAAATATGTTATGAAAATAAATAAATTTATCATCAGCTTACATGATTAAAGTGAAAAAGTATTAGCGGGAAACTTCAAAAATAAGATTACAAAGGCACTGAAGGTCATACTTTAATGCAATGAAATTTTTCCTCACAAAAAACCAAGAAGAAGAAGAAGATGAATTCTTTTCGTAAGCACGTTATCACAGCGAATAAGCTTTTATCCGATTCGCAAGGATTCGAGCAAACAAGCAACAACAAAAAAGGCTTAAGCAAGGACTATAATGTTATTCAAATGTAAAAATGTTAAGAAGATAGATTTTTTTGTTATTATTTAAAAAAAAAGAAGCATAATTTCATGCTGAAAATGCCATTTCACTTTTATGAAAGGATCTCAAATTTTAAAAAGAGTCAAATAATTTAATTTCAAAAATTCGCAAGCTTACCTGAATTCTTCAACTCTGACAGCTTGCACTGTGCAGTTAAAATGAAAAAATAAAGAATTTCGAAGCTTTTCACCTTTTAACAGAAACACAATATCAAAGCGTTAGCAAGAATAACAACAACAACAGCAACAGCAGCAGCAACAACAAAAACTGACAAAGGAAATAGAAAAAAAAATGCGTGCGATTTCCAACGTCGAAATACTGGAACTAGTCATTCCAGCAAGCCATTGTAAAGCTCCCCATGAAAGAAAGAAGCTTCGCTGTATTGAATTTCTTTGTGCAGCAAAATTCATTTGGCGGTGTAATGCAACGGCAGTAGCCAAGACCACCCGACCCATCAATCAGACCGGAGGGCCTCAGCTTGACATTTCTCAGCAATTCGCATAGATCCTGAATTCGTTTTATAACGATGCGTTCGAAAGGAAATTGCACCGAGCAATATCAAATGTACATATGTACATATGCCTTCAGAGCTTTCGCTGTCGCTGTTGCTGTCGCCGCTGCCGGGCTCTCTAGCAATTTTTCAGTTTGCCACTTCCAACATCCGACTCATGTGCACATTGCACAAAAGCGTGCGAAGAACAAAAAAAAAAAAAAAATGGACGCATCCGTGGTGTGCCTTTTTTTTATGTCTCCTTTTGTTTTGTTTTGTTGCGTTTTGTTTCATGAAGCACTTTTTGCCGCTAGTTCTTCGTAATATAACATTCAAATGTCATGCTGCTGCTGCTGTTGCTGATGCTGGTGCTTGCACATCCATATCCTTGCACTTCACCTTTTTCTATGACGCTGATGTTAATTTGTGCGTCTGTTAATGGATCCAGGCTTTTGTATGGAATGCACAATGGGATTTCTGTGAACGTGCTCGCCACGTCTAATGATGTCGTCCTTGTGCGACAACGCTTCAAGATGTGCGTGGAAATTAAAGAGACTGTGAACAAAATTACAACGCAAATGAGAGAATTTTTAAACATTTTCCAGTAGAAATTTTTTTCACAATAATTCTACCCAGCGTAGGTAGGGTATATCAGTTTACTACGAATCTTGTAACAATTAGAACTAATCTCCGTGGATATGGACATACATATAAATATATGTATATATTTTAGAGCGCATCAAATTGTTCGACAAAAAAAAAGTGCCAAATCCTATAGCAAGGCATGATTCTAGGATTTTTTTCTAAGCAAGAATGCCCAATCTATTTACTATAGGTCAAAAATTAAGTTTGTTTCGCCGGATTTTCCAAAGAAGGTCGACCTGAAATATCTTACTAAGACAATCTTAGCATATTTTTAGGCACATAAAACAACAAAATTTTTGCTTGCAAAACAAACAGAAATAATGAACTTTGGAAGGGTTCTTCAATAAAATATTGCATGTTTTCAGTTGTTTTACTTGTAAGAGATATAGGGGTGATAGTTTTTCTACCTTTTGAGAGGTTTTATTGGATAAAGACGACAATAATTTACTTAAAACGATATAAAAACCTATTTTTGCAAATCCGGCAAAACAAAATTCACTTTTGTCCTATGCTTTCTTGGGCCTTATTGTTCAAAATTGTTCGCAGAATACTATTCTGCTATAGGAATACGTGCTTAAAGTTTGATCCGCTCTAATATACATATGTATACAGGGTGTCCAAATAATGTTTGGAGTTATTTTAACATGCGATTCCTCAATTCAAGAGGAATATTTTTTGCTTCTACACCACCTTTCTAAGTGGTACCGTTTGTGAGCTATGGCACTTTGAAAAATATATATTTTAGTATTAAATTCAATCAAGTCAAAATGGAGATTTTTTTTTAATATGGTGTATATGAAAGTCGGGATTGAAAGATTTCCGCTTTCTTACTTGTTTTTATTTCAATTTTTTTACCCAATTTTAGTACTTAACAAAAGATAGATACACAGAAAGACTTTTGTGCGTAAATACAACCAATTTTTTAATCAATACAACAAATTCGTTGTTAAAACTCAGCCTTTCACACTTTTTGTTATATGTATTAACAAATCGTTTAATTGAGACAATTACTCGAAGTATTAACACTCAATAAACATTTTCAAACAACGAATTGTAATATCAACAACCAAAGGTGTTAAAAATCAACCAAATATTTTAAATATATAAAAAAGGAAAAAATGCCATATCTACATATTCCATAATAAAAATTTGAGTCTGCAAAGTCAGTTTACGGAAGATTATTATACATTATAACATCATAAACATATGTGAGCTAATTTTTGATTATTTTGTCTCTTCGCATAAAGCTAATGAGAATTTTAGAAAAATCTTTAAATGCACTTTCAAAAATTTCAAACAAAAGTTTTGTCAATATAACAAAAATTTCAAACAAAAGTTTTGTTAAGTGTTAGTACTTTTGGTATTTAATACAACAAAATAATCAACCAAATTTTTGTTCAAAATTTAATATTACGAACTTTTCCCGAATTTCGTGATTTGGGATTTTTTGTAGCCAGTTTTTCTGTGTACTCAGTCAAGGCATGGCTTGGCAGTATTTTAAGGATTAAATAAAAAGTTTTTCCTACTTGCGTTGCTTCTTTCGTCAAACCGAATTGCAGAAAGACATTAAATGAATTCAACGTTCAACGAAAGTTCAACTGCCAAGCCAAAGTTTTTGAAATCAACGCTCGTTAAAAACCATATCCGCAAACTCCTTCTCAAGCATTGCCAATTTCCTTTATTGCATTAGCTTCAATTTAATTGAATATTAAATTGCTTAGATCTCGAATTTACGAGGATTGCGTTCTTAGAAAACATGTTTTCGTGTTAGCATGGCGGACAGAAGATCAAAAACTGAAAGACACGAAGAACAGGATGTAGTGAAAAAATAAAACTAGAAGCAAATATCGTAATCATGCATTTAAATTGTGAATTAAGTTTAATTAAAAATGAGGGGAGGAAATTGGAAAAAACAATTGGGAATAATAAAGTTCAAGTCTAGACTTCCAATAGATTTCGTCGTCTGAGAAAAACTATTGCACAATTCGGATACAGAAGGGAGCGTTTTCGAAATGGAATTGGCACCAAAGCTCTAAAGAACTAAAATCTAAACTCTCTATAGCGAATATTCCCAAGTCTTTTTCGTTACATTTTTTCAGTGCCTTGTCCTTTACTCCTTTTAATAAATTCTCTCTATAACCAAATTTTTCCGGTGCTTTAAAAATCGTGGCAGATACTTTCGACTGTCTCTGAAAGATGCTTTTAACCCTGCTGTTACCTTAAGAAAGTTGCACAAAATGCTTTAGAAAACATTTGATCCACGGTGTATTTTTCATACAAAATATATAGTCAAAATAAGAATTTGAGCTGATTACAAGAAGATTGTTATGGCTGAAAGTAAATAGAATTCATCAATCTCCAGATATTGGCCTCAAAAAAGTTGAATTTTGGACCAAATGGTCCTAAGGTACCAGCAGGGTTAAAGAAATTTCTATTTGCGCTTGACATCGATCAGTTGGTTTCTGGAAATTCCGTGGAGTTCATTGATTCGGTAATCATCATACATAATGCTACGTCGATTAGGGCAAAGAAATTCCTTTTTCTCCTTTTAAGTGAGCAAACGTTTCTAAGGATATTCACTGCATTTTTTTTTTCTCGCAACAGAATAAAATAGTCCACAATAAGCTCTTCAGAAAACCCGATTTCCCACAATTTTTTGGGACTCTAGCTTAATATTTTTACCTTAACCCATTTTGTACCGAATTTTTAATCCATATGGCCAAGTGATAATTATACCCATCGTAGGCAGGGTATATTAGTGTTGTGCGGATCTTGTAGCAGATAAGAACTAAGCTCTGTAGATATAGAGGAAAATATATCTTCGTGGTCGGAATCGAAAGCTGAATAGATTAAAACATGTTCGCCTGTCCTACCGTCCGTCCGTCCGTCCATTTGTGTACCCGTCCGTCTGTCTGCGCGTCCGTCTGTGGTCCGATCTCCTTCCAAACGGTTGTACCAATCACGTTCAAATTCAGCACAGAAGGTATATCGGTGCCCAAGTACATATGATCCATGATACAAGAAAACAAGATAGTGCCACTTGAGAGAGGAAACGTCACAAACTTAAAATCGCGATTCGTTGTTGTTGTTTCCCATGTTAAACCGGCTTTTTACTTTTTTGAATAGCATGGGAAACAACAACAATTTTTTGCTCAGTGACGTCACAAACTCAATTTTCGGCTCAAAGAGAGCCTCAAAATAGCGGTACTGAAGTGGCGCTATCTTGTTTTCTTGTATCATGATATGATCCTAAGTGAAAATAAGCGATATCCGCCCACCGCCTTGCTCATAAATGGATATCATTCGTAACTTCCGAAGTTTAAAGCGTAGAAGCTTCAAACTCGAGACCCTGGTTGCCCAAGACAGCGGTAGGAAAAAACTTGGTGTTAACTTGATGTTGTAGTCTTTTCTGTCCATACAATGATTGTTGGTGAAAAACATCGAAGAAAAATGCTTAAAGCCAAATCGTACAGCGGTAAACGAAAAAATTTTCCAAATCCATCGCCGAAAATTAACAATGAAATAGAATCTTTAATAATTATTTATTAATTCTTGGCAACTACTGGGCCCATAACCTAAACTATTTAAGAAATGAAACGCGGTGGGTAATATTAATAAAATAAGAAAGATAATTGTTTACACATCCAGTCGGTCAGACGAATGTTTGAGAAGAAGAAAGTGTTTACAAAATATCAAATTCATATGACAGTTGTCCTGTCATTTGGTAAATGTAGAAAAAGAATATATGACACTTGTGCTGTCAGTTGATATTCTAAAGGTGCTTCACCACTTGGCAAGTAAAGCGCATTTTACTTCCTGAAGAAGCTGAAGAAGTTTTCTTTCAAGAACAATTTTGCTTGCTGAAAATGCTTCTTGATCAACCAAACTTGGCAAGCGAAAGCAAAATACTCGTTAAAAGAACTTTACTTGTCAAATAGGGAAGCACCTTAAGAAAAGAACTGATAAATTATATTTTTACAACAACATAAAACCAGGTGGACGAGAAAATTTCTTACTTATTTTAAAAGCCCAAAAAAGCGAGCTATAATCTGATATCTCGCAGAATCAATTGGCAGAAAAAGAGATGGTTTTTTTCAGAATTTACTGCATCAACCGTCCCAAAGCGGTTAAAGTCGTTCCAACAATCAAATTAAGCTTTCGTCCCAAAAAGAAACGAACACGAAAAACATCACAATAACAACTAGTACGACTAAGTGAAGAGGAAGAAACATAAACATTTATAAGATGTTTCAGGTTAAATTATTATTAGGCTTTAAGCCTCTAAAGCGCCAAACCGAATGAGCATTACAACCGCAAACAATCGAACAAAAAATACCAACATACTAACAAACAACCAATATGAAATAAGCACACTTAAGTAGATACATAAGTACAATTACCTACATTTCCAAGGCATAAATCGTAGGTGTGCCGAAAGGATTAATTCTTAATTCAGCCACTCAAGAATAACATTCATATTTTCACTCCTTGAAAGGGTTCAACGATTCTATGGTGCTTCATTATCAAACCTGAGTGCAGCCTGCGTGACCAACGCAACGGATTTAGCGGGACTAACAAAGCAAATAAAATGGCGAAAAAATTAAGCTCGAGCAAAACAAGCTTAGATGATAATTACTGCACGAGCACAATAAATAGTCCGCTTAGTTGTAAGTATCGCCCTCGATTTTCCTTTCTCAAGAGATTTGTCCGAATTCAAGAAACATTTCTTCATTCGTCTTCTCTCTCGCTCGCTCGTTTTCGTTCTCTCTCTTCGTTCTCTCTCTCTCTCTCTCTCTCTCTCTCTATTTGTAATATTTCTTCTACACACACACACTCAGATTATGGCAGCCATGAAAAGGAAAAGGAAAATGAATCGGGGGCTCCACCACCACATTTAGCTGCGCTCTTGGCGAATGCGCCTCCATCGATGACGTCGACAGCGCCACCACCGCAACAAATTGATATGATTTCTAGTTGCGGTAATGTTTTACCTGGCAACGGTGTTCAACTGCCGCTCACAATTATATCAACAGCACCGTCACGTTGCCAGATGTTGGCAGCAAGTGGCCTACATGAGTTTACGCCACCGATAGGCGGCGGCGGCAGCAGCAGCATTGAGACCTTACTTGGTCCGGCGACAAATAAAATGTCAGCAATACCACCACACTTGGCAGGCAGCATCGCATCGTCAGCAGCGTCGAGATGTTGCAGCATAATAGGCAACATTGTGGCTGCAACGCCCGCTTCTCAAGCGGCCGGTAACACAATCGGCTATTATGATGCTTCAACTTCTTATGCTCTAAGTGGTGGTGTACCCATTGGTATAAACACCGGCAGTTTGAGTAGATCACAACAACAGCGGGCAACAATTCATCAGCAATTGCAACAGCAATCACAGCAACAGCAACAATTGGATTTCGTTGGAGCAGAGACCTTAGATATTCTTCATGGACTTGCAGCCGGTAAGTGGATGGAAGGACATGAAATTGAAATGATCTTTAAGGGTTAAAATTGGTGCAAAAAATCATCCTCTTAGCTAACACAACGACTAGGATAGGCGAATAGAATGCATGGGCTTTAACTTTCTGTTCTGTAAATTGCAACAAAAATGCTTATAAAGAGTGGACAAAATTATCGGACAAAGCCAAAGCTAAAGTACACTCCAGTTGACTGGTATCACCAACGATACCTTAATAGCAAATCCAGTCTAACAACACATCGACGACGGCGTCACACAATATATACCCGATTATGCTATTTACAGCACATATGTACTTAAATGTTTTCAGGATATTGCCAAAGAGGACGACAAGCAGGACTTTACAAAGAACTATTCGGAACATAAAACTTCCGAAATGTCCTTAACTTCTCTCTCTCTCTCTCTCTCTCTCTCTCTCTCTCTCTCTTTTTCTTGTTCTGCTTTATAAGCTCGAGCGCGTCATAAACGAAACTGTTAAGTGCGACACAATGGGACAGTGTCGCTGCCACATACCCTAAAGTGCTATTTTACTGAAAGAAAATACATACTATGGCCCGGCCATAGCTGACTCACTTTGTCGCAGTGTTTTCCTGCTAGTAAGCTTATTAAGGGTTTATAGTTTATTTTCGAAATTCCTTTCATTTGTGTCTACCTGCATTTCTGTTTCTGAGCACTGCCGCCATTCAGCGTGATGCTTCTTGCACCACTTCAATGGACTTATCCTTGTTGCTCCTGTTTTTCGTTTATCTTTTACGTGTCTCAGCGGTTTCGTTTTATGCAACACTATCGAAACCATTGCCAAATCTTGCGAGTCGGTCCTTTTTGGGCTGCTTGCACCCCAAATGAATGAGCGAAAGTTCAACCTCAGTCGAAATATATATATATATGTATGTATATATAAAAGACTCTTATGCAATTCTTCGGCCTGCAAAAGTTGTTACATTGTTACTTCAAAAAAGAAAAGACAAGGATAAAGTTTTTTATGATTTAAGCTTTCCAAATTTCCTTTCCAACAAAAAAAAAAATTAATTAAAATTAAAATTAAAATTTATATTAATAAATTATTCTTTATCCTTGCAGATAGCATAATTAGCCTTCGCAGTAACAACATGCTATCAGCAGCAGCATCAACTGCTAGCGCAACATCGACCTATCAACAACAGCAGCATCATATGCCATTTGTGGACAGCGGCGCTATTCATGTCTCGGCTATTCCCATTATTCCCACTATAAATTATGCCAACAGTCCATCCATCACTTCGAATAATAATCCAACAATAAATTCAACAAACACAACCGCAACAATCACCACAAATTCAGTGATGACACAAACACCGAAATCACAAAAACGTGTCACCATTATGGAGCCAACCACACACACTTTCGATCCCATGCTACCGACAATGATTGCCGTATCTGGTGTACCAACGACGGCAACATCTCAACTCTTGGCCACGAGCATGAGTGCCACACCAACACCGATTATAACGATAACATCTACAACGACCTGCAACGAGAGCGTTAGTTCTGGTTCTGGTCCTGGTCCTGGTTTGGTGTTAAGACGAACGCCGAAAGTGCTGAAACACCCACATCCGATAGGAGCTCTAATGATGGCTCCGTATTTGATCGTATCACGCACGATTTAGATTATTTGCTAAACCGTACGAACGAAGCACCTGCCGGCAATGATGATGAAAATGATGCAATCGTTGATTGCATACCACCACCGCCGCCACCGCCAAATATTTGCGTACAAATAAGCAATGCGACAACAAACTCACCATCGCCATCACCAACGTGCTCGCAAATTTCAACGACTTCGTCCTTAGCATCAACATCAACATCAACATCAGCATCAGCTTCATCGTGTCCGTCATCGTCGTCGACAGTTGCAGGTCGCACAGTTACACAGCACGCTGCGATCATCGAAGAAACCGAAGCGGAACTATAATGAGAATTCGCGGGTAAGTCGACTGGATTGGATATTGGTGGCGGAATGATTAACTGACCTAGATATAACTACTTATGTACTAAACGGTGGCTGGCTAATAAAGTAAACACTCGGCTATGTTATTTGAACTTTTCAACTGAACTTTATAGTAAAAATGAAGTCGATTCGTTAAGGTTGTTACTGTACATAGATACATAGATACATTTCATATTTTTACTAAGTAGGTTAACTTGCATTCACATTAATTCATTTCCAAAATCGATATTGATGTATCTATAAAATCTATCGATGTAATTTGCTACCCAAAGAAAGTGTAGATAAATCTTAGCATAGATTTATGACCATTTCAATTAATCGCTAAGTAGGTCCATATAAATGTTTTATGGGGGGTAACCATAAAAAACGAGATGAATAATCTTGGAGAAACTAACATGCATTATGTATACTCGGTACTTCCCTCCCACACGGCACTCAGTAAAATGTATAGGGTCGCCGCTTTGAAGAACCCTTTTTTACCTTTAAAGTGGACATTGAAATTCGCCGCCATCGTTGATAGAGGCTCGAGGATATCCATCCCTTATAAATAGCGAAAGCCCTGCGAGCCTCCTGGGCTCCGCCTCATGCTGTGCAATGTTCAAACTTTCTTAAGGTCATATATTCAAACCCTTCGTGCATCATAATAAACTAACAGGTTTATCCAAAACCCCGTCAAGCCACTAGTGAAGGTTTGGCTATGGGGCCACTTGTGGGTCTAACCAATATCCCCTGGGGGACAAAAAGGTAATTTAAGTTCATGTCGTAGGTATATAGAAAAAAAAATTCTTCTTTGCGAAACACTGCGTTCCCCCACTACTACAATCCATGCATAGGCGCCGAGTCAATAGAGAGCCTGGGGCCTTACTCTGTATTGCGATGCGATAGTTTAACGGTTGTTTGCACTTATTTCCTTTTTACGTTTGATTGGTATATTGGGAATGCATTTCCGAAGCTTTCAGTTCGTTTTTACGAATCAAAAAACCACAAAAAACCGATCCAATTGCGACTCGAATAAAGCTATCGCATCGAATTGCGTATTGCGTTGCAGTACAGAGTAAGACCCATGGTAATCTAAAAACCGTTGCCATATAATTAACAGGTTGGCTGATAAGTCCCCGGTCTAACAAAGAAAAACACATTTTTTTGTCAAAATTCGTTTTTATTATTCAACATAGTTCCCTTCAAGAGCGATACAACGATTATAACGACCTTCCAATTTTTTGATACCATTTTGGTAGTACTCCTTCGGTTTTGCCTCAAAATAGGCCTCAGTTTCGGCGATCACCTCTTCATTGCAGCCAAATTTTTTCCCTGCGAGCATCCTTTTGAGGTCTGAGAACAAGAAAAAGTCGCTGGGGGCCAGATCTGGAGAATACGGTGGGTGGGGAAGCAATTCGAAGCCTAATTCATGAATTTTTGCCATCGTTCTCAATGACTTGTGGCACGGTGCGTTGTCTTGGTGGAACAACACTTTTTTCTTCTTCATATGGGGCCGTTTTGCCGCGATTTCGACCTTCAAACGCTCCAATAACGACATATAATAGTCACTGTTGATGGTTTTTCCCTTCTCAAGATAATCGATAAAAATTATTCCATGCCCATCCCAAAAAACAGAGGCCATTACTTTGCCAGCGGACTTTTGAGTCTTTCCACGCTTCGGAGACGGTTCACCGATCGCTGTCCACTCAGCCGACTTGTCGATTGGACTCAGGAGTGTAGTGATAGAGCCATGTTTCATCCATTGTCACATATCGACGCAAAAACTCGGGTGTATTGCGAGTTAACAGCTGCAAACACCGCTCAGAATCATCAACACGTTGTTGTTTTTGGTCAAATGTGAGCTCGCGCGGCACCCATTTTGCACAGAGCTTTTTCATATCCAAATATTGATGAATGATATGACCAACACGTTCCTTTGATATCTTTAAGGCCTCTGCTATCTCGATCAACTTCATTTTACGGTCATTCAAAATCATTTTGTGAATTTTTTTGATGTTTTCGTCGGTAACCACCTCTTTCGGGCGTCCACTGCGTTCACCGTCCTCCGTGCTCATTTCACCACGCTTGAATTTTGCATACCAATCAATTATTGTTGATTTTCCTGGGGCAGAGTCCGGAAACTCATTATCAAGCCAAGTTTTTGCTTCCACTGTATTTTTTCCCTTCAGAAAACAGTATTTTATCAAAACACGAAATTCCTTTTTTCCCATTTTTTTCACAATAACAAAAGTTGCTTCACAAAAGACGCTCTATCTCACAAACTAATTGACTTACAGACGTCAAATTTTGACACGAATCATTTGAAGGTTGCCACTATATAAAAATAATATGCATTTAATACTAGCGACGCCATCTATGTGTCAGACCGGGGACTTATCAGCCAACCTGTTATATATCATGAAATATTCTTTTTTTTCTGTATCTGGCACTTAAGACTCCAACTATCAATATGTCGGTTAAATGATTGGCTCTTGCCTATCGATATTCAACCACGGATGAAAAATGAAAGGCACAACCTTTATACGTTTAATTCCATTGCTTAGTAAGCGCAACTGCCTTTCTCCTCATTATTTAATTTGATTTTTTGTGGTCTCAAATATTATTTTGCTTCAACTTATTTGGTTGATCATAAATTCATGCGTCACTTCCGGGAAGGTTCGGTAACATTTTTAATTCCGATTTTTAAAAAAAGCTGCCAAATAAAACTATTTTAGTCCTTCCACGTTTTTCAATTTCCCCTGAGAATTCGAAAATTTTTGTCGGAGAAAACCCCATTTCCGATACTCAACTCTCAAGAACAGTGGCTTTTTAGAGTAAAGCGTCGACATTTTAGTTGGAATTTCATACAAATTTTAAATTATTTTCATATAGAAAATTATATAAAAAAAAAGACTTCAAAAACTAATTAAATGAGGCCAAAAGCTTTTTGGCCATATCAGCAATAAAAACAAGTCACAAAGTATGAAAAATTTGTTTTGACCCACTCCCCCCCAAAAAAACAAATGAATTTACTGTAAATTTTTCAAAAGAATTATTTCGTACATAAAATCAACCCTGTAAATACTAAGTATAAGTACTTGAAAGTCTACCTATATAAAATGTGCATTTGTATTCTCTTTACTTAGCTAGTTTCATATGAAATTCATAACGACTTCAACTCTAGAAAGAGCGATAAAAAGATATAGAAAACGACGCAGGGAGCCAAATGAAATCTCTCTAGCAACGTATTAAAATCATATTGTAAGTAAACATATAACTTAAATGAAAACTTTAAGAACTTTATGTTGATTATAAAATTCAAAAAATAAAAACAAAAACCAAAAAAAAAAAATCGCTCTACCAAGTGAAATCATCAAATGAATTTATCATTATGAAAATGAATAAAAAAAAAAAAAAGAATTTGTAAAGTTCAAAATTATTGTAAAAAGAAAAATAATAATAATAATTTCGTATTGTGTAACATTTTAAAGATAAAAGAAAACCTACACTAATAAATTTCTCAAGGCTCTTTGTTATGTATAAAACAAAAGGTGGTTTTCATTCTCCGATTTTCAGCAATGCATAATAAATTATACAGCATCATATCGCACCCCGGCAACTAAAGTGACACAACTCAAAATTTGTGAATTTCGAGTTATGCAATGAATGTTGTTCTTAAGTCACCTGTCTACCTGCAGGAAAATTCCATTCCATTTTTTCTTATTATAAAAGGCCGAACAAAAAGCCGTAGTGCCTTTCTTCCTGCTATGATTGACACTGCGACGCATTTTGTTTATCGCGTTTTCTGAAAAATGGCAAATTTTGAGTTCTGCCGCTTTAGTTGCCCGGGTGCGATATAATCTGATATGTATATCCGATGCACATTTCTCGGAAAACTTCTCAAAATTTCCTCGCAGTCTTTGTCTTGTTTCCAATGAAACTAAAGAATGAAAGGATTACTTGAAATTTCAAATTCGAAGTAACGAGAACATGTTGAAAGTAAGATTACAAACTTTAGACCCAATCTGGAGATTAAAACTTCATTTTAATGGAGAAGACTACTTTTTAAAATATTGAATTTCCAAATTTTTTTTTTTTTTTGCAAAAACCTAATCTATTTTCTCTTTTAGTTTCTGGTATTTTCTGCATTGAGAATTAGAAGGGAAAATTCAATATTTAATTCGATTTTAATCTCATTTTTCATTTTCATCAGTGAGTATATAATTATTAAATAAATAGACGTTATTTAATAAAAAATACTAAACAAATAATCTAACAATTAAAAATTTTAGTTTTACACGTGTTCGTTCTCGTTCTCCATTTTTGTTTTTGTTTTCATAGTTTAACAATTTTAACATGCAATGATTTTCTTCGCTTCTAGTTTTCCCCTCCGCAGACGTAGCAGCAATGTTGCAGCAGCAGTCCTTGTATACAATGAATCAAAGGCGAGATGTCGCCGAAACATTGTTCTTACGTCGGGCTTAAGACTATGTACAAATAGTTCAGCAGATTTTATAATGCGCAGTGTGTGTGTATGTGTGTGTGTGTGTAAGTTGTTTCCCCTTAAAATGACGCCACATGCCCGATAAAATAGACGGCATCACGATTTCGTACAGCAAAAATGAATGGATGATCAGCGCGAAAGAATTTCTGGCGGGAACTACTGACCACAATCGGCTTAAGAGCTACGGAAGATTTGGAAAAAACAAAAATTTCTTTTAGAAGGTAAAAATTACCCAAGAAATTCTATCGGTTATACGCACCAGAAGAAACATTGCTTCCAACGGAACCGGATTCATTAACAGCGATGCTTACCCTATGGACAATGTCTTGGAATTGCAAATTGGCCTGGCTTTTCTCGTGAAGGAGATTTTTGAAATTCGCATTTCCGCTGAAAATCATGGATACCCCAAGCTGAAAGAATTTTAAAGAGCAATTTTGTGTTGTGACCCCTTTGGTGCGGAATAACGATATGTAGGTAAACATACACATACATACATACCTGTTCTAAGCTCTGACGTAAGCTGCATTCAAAATTTATTTCGAATCTCGGTAGCAAAATCTGAACGCTTTCCATTTGCATCTGTTCGGCGAGTAACGTAAGATCTGTGGTGCATAATTGCTCCAATAGTGCCGACAATCCATCGCGCTTATTCGGCAAGACCAGCAGCATCGAAAGCTCTTCATCTTCGTCTTCGCACTCGTAGGGCAACTCTATGCAGCGCGCATCCAAATCGCGGAACTCTGCGTACTTCACAAACATATCGTCATCGAAGAGCATTGGTATTTGTTTCGGAGGCGTTTGCTCATCCTCCGTTGCGCCCGAATTCATGTGGAATTCATACAAGCCTGTTCGATAAGCGCTGAAGGGAAGAAACCATTTATTCTGGAAATGTGCGGTCACGAGCAGTACGGCAGCACGGTGGCCGCCATCTGAACTCATCAGAGATTGCAGCAAACGTTTAATGTAGTCGTTGCCACAAATTTGCGTCAATTCCACATCGTTTTCCAGTTGCTCGCGCGCTCCTCCATTCGACGCTCGTATGTGGAAATACTTTTGGGCGATTTTCTGAAATTCATCGGAAATTTCGTAATTTTCGGGCACGAGAATTCGACTGCACATTGCGATATGCGTTGACGCATTATTAGCGCTGGCATTGATGGCGGCGGCATTGCCATTATTAGTGTTGGCCGAATTTTTTCTGGCTGCCACTGCCAATTCGGCAGCATAGTAATTGGCCATTTTTGCATTATTCGCGTAACGTTTTTTCAATTGGAGTGCGGTCTGCAATTGTTCCGCTGTCGAACCGTCGGATCCCAAATAGAGCAGCGCCAATGAAGCTTCCAACAGCAACGGCGATATGATCATATTTCCATTTTTCGTCCCATTCGATGTTGTGATGTTGCTCAAAAGTTTTGCCGCCAAATTTGACGTCGCATTGCTGTTGCTCGCCATATCGGCTGCCAAACTTCCAGCAGCAATTGACGTGAGTACGAACTGTGAACGAGTTTTGAGGGTGAGTAGAAAAAACTTTTATTATTTCGGGACACAAATATTAATTGATTATGGTCGTTAATTAAGCTTTTCGTTTATTAAATTGACTCACTCGTCGCAATGGAATGAGTGAACTATAAGAACAAAAACCACTTAAATGAACCAGATGTGTAAAACGAATGTTTCCCTGTTATCGTCATTTGGATATTATGTTCTTCTGGAACTAGGCTAGAACCCTTCATGAATGTGGGAATTTCAAATGACATAGTTTCGGTGTACATTTGAAGGTCAAGTTCTTGGTTTTCTCTTAGTAGTTCCATGGTGGCGGATTAGAGTGTCATGGGGCCCGGGGCTTATATAGTGATGGGGCCCCTGATGCTATATTTGGTGCAGTTTTTTGAAATAAGGAATAGCTGCTAAAGTCAATTTTTATTAGAACAATATAAATTCCTTCAAAGGAATGAACCACAAAGGAAATATTTTATATATGAGCCCTTGATTTTGAAAGTGGTAAAAGTCAAAAATTTTATTAAGATATCATATAATTAAATTTTTTATTTCATAACATTTTTAATTTTAAAGCAATTTTACGGGAAACATTGTTTTTGAAATATTTTGATCATATTTTATTTGGACTCTCGGGGCCCGTTCCAGTTGGGGCCCGGGGCTATAGCCCCAGCTAGCCCTACCTTAATCCGGCACTGGTTCCATGCAGGTGTGAGAATGAGCTCAATTTCTTCTTTTCTCTAGCAATTCTATCCTCTCATTTCCACAAAGTCATATTTATTTATTTATTTATTAATTTATTAGAAGTAAAGTAGGGATCGATCAATAAGTTACTTTTGAGCTAGGAGCGGTAGTTACAGAGATCTTCGGCTCGCTTTGTACATATCATATTACGTGTAAGATTTGAGAACTGGCTAAAATATGAGTATATTTTATGTATGTATGTTTTTACGTTTAATTGATTTCGTAATGAAGATGGCTTTACATTTTTAAAGATAAGTACTCAGGCATGCTCTAGAAATCGAATCCCCGCATAAAAAATTCGAAATGGCTTAAATTAATTTTGCGAGTAGGAGGAGTTTAAAAAAATCAATTTAATTTTGCCTAAAAGCCCATACAATTGGCTTTCAAACCTCATTACAGTTTTTTTTTTTTCGATAAACCATTATCGTGGGAGAATTTTATTTCTCGACTTCATGCTTAAAAACTTTAAGACCCTATAACTCCTCAGGAGTGCATTTGCGACCCCAACCTGCCGTACGATTTTTTGTTCATCTTGGCCTCCCCTACCATCCCTGTCAAAAAACACTTCCGCACGGGACACCCTGTAGAACAAATTTTAAGGAAGTATTGAGAGATAAGAAATGAAAATGAAGGTGTTTTCACGCAACAAAAACTTTATTCAATATTATATTCAAATAATTATAAACTCAATCTAACAAATTTATTTCAATAAGACCAATTAACGCCAGAACAGTTTTGGTTCGTTGTAATAAAAAGAAAAAGTAAAAATTAACTTAAAATTCAGTAATAGGAACGAAAGGAAAAACGTTTTCAGGTCTTAGACGAAAATTTCCGTTCCAGAGTTAGGAAAATAATAGGGCATCTCCATACCAGAATTCTAAAAGATAACTTAACTCCTTCGATAATAAAAGTGTATACAGACAGACAGACGTACATGGGTTCCCT
This sequence comes from Chlorops oryzae, assembly GCA_020466095.1. Lineage (NCBI taxonomy): Eukaryota > Metazoa > Arthropoda > Insecta > Diptera > Chloropidae > Chlorops > Chlorops oryzae. The sequence continues at coordinate 85,966,224 of CM035807.1, forward strand.
AATCTTCTGCGACGTTGATCATATCTGAACATATCGATCCCTTTTCGTGAAATTATCGTATGTTACAAAAACTAAATTTTTACAGGAGAGCGTTTTTTCTACAATTGTTTGGATATGCGATTGTGTAAAAGCTAATACTTATTCCACATTATCTCCATAACTACAGTGCTTAGGGTTATAATATTTTGCCAGGAGGTGAGTTGGAGGCTTTACAACAAATTTGCATCAAAAAGTTTATTTCGTAAAAAATGTAACAAACGATGAATTCCAAATTACTTCGAACTTTATTTAGACAAAATAAAAATGTTTTCTTATTTATGTATTTTTCATCCTTTTTTTTTTTTTTTTTTCTATATATGCATATATGCACGATTTTTTCCATATAGAAGTCAATGGAAACGAAGCTTGTCACTAAAGTGCTTCATAGCACAAAGTCAATGTCTCATATTTCAAAAACTATAAAAGATAGAAGCAAACTTATTACACAGATCGAATGATCTGAAAAAGTTCGCCTAAAACTCGGTATTATCTCATTTTGCGGTATAGAACACAATAACTTGCGAACGACGCCATATGTCCTCAACTATCGGACTCACGATTTGATTCCATTTGATTTCATTTGGGAAGGATATACTCAAAAGATTCAGTCTTGAAGCCTTCAGCCACAGAAGCCTTCAGCAGTATTTTGATTATTTTACTGTTTTGAAATATTCATTGAACAAATGAAAAAGACTCGCTAAAGCGATCTATTTCAAATAAGAAGAAAAACCTGTGCTTTCCTTCTTAAACATCAAGACTTACGAAAAAAAATCATTTTTCTAGGTTCTTTTTTTTTCTTTTCTTTTTTTGCGCCAGGCATTACATTACTTCATTAAATTAAAAGCCATAAGTGCTTCATTAAGCATAGGAAGAATTATCTACAGCAAATTTATCTGCCATATGGTCTCAAGAAGCGTCGTTCAGTTTTGACCATCAAGTGGGCTTTTCTCTAACCCACTTCACTTCATATCGTTTCGAAATCTTCAAGGCTTTCGCTCTTGATACAGATTACGTTATAAAACTTTTTATGCTTTCTTGTAGACATATGTATGTTTTCTTAGTTTCTTTTTTTTTTAATTATTTATTGTATGTGATCCAATTCGTTTTCATTTAATGCTATTTTTGGATGTTTTGTGCTTAATAATGCAAGTGTAAGAAAGCAAAAAGAAAAACTATTTATAAATATTAAGTGCGCGCCATAATCTTCTTGAGCAAACATCAACAACACAAAAAACCACGTCACTTAATTAGATGTCTGTAATTTTTCGCAAGATCTTTTCATTTTTTAAAATATTTTTTATTTTCTAACATACTCGCAGGCAGCAGTAAAAATTGTTCCCAACTCTTAAAGCAACTGCATAGGAGAATCTCATTTAAGCACGAAATTTGACTATTAAAAATTTCTTCCTTCAGCCGTTCAATTGTTTGTTGTATTCTGAAGAATGATCGCACGAACACTAAATATCTAAGAAATCTGCGCCAACGTTCAAAGATCGCACGCTAAAATTTGCGTTTTTAAGTTCTTTTCGCACTTTTTGCTTTTCTTCGGAAAATTTCTGTTTTTCTTCATTATTTTTTGTTTTGGTTTATATATACATAAATATATAAATCTTTTTTTTTTTTTTAGAACAAAAACATGAAACGAAACAAATCAAATTCAAATTTTCTGCCTTTTTTCCTATTTATTGCATCCACCACACTCAACCACTTCGCAGCGGCACCGCGAACAAAACTAAATCGGAGAACACTGCCGGCGTATTTCCAGCGCCCCCTTCGCTCCGCTGTGGCAATCATCGCCATTCCACTTTGGATGCGGGCGTTTTCTTCTAATCGCACATGCTTCCGCTGTGCCTCTTATTAGTCATGACGTCATTTCTCTGTTCCAGTAGCAGTTTTTTTTTCTCAATTTTTCTCAATTTTTATCTAATTTTTTTTATTTTTGTTATTTTTTCATTGTCTTATATCTAATCTGGAGCAAAAGTAGTGCGCTACGTACGGTTATGATCAGTGGGCGCGTTGAAAATCTTATATGATGAGTTCTGAGGCTGCTGTTGTTTTAAAAAGCTTCCATGCAAATTATTTCAATCAACAAGAATAGGGTGGACGCACGATTAGCACACACTCGTTTTGAAATTTTTATTTAGCTTTCATCCAAATCAAAAAAAAAAGACTGCAGTCAAAAATCTCTCTCACAAAGTCCTCGGTGACAAAAACGTCTCTTAAATAAAAAAAAAAAAAAAAGGAAATGGAAACTATAAATTAAGTTATTGCAATTCCTTAGAATAACTTACATAGACGTTCGAATGTGCTCTCTCACTTCTTATTCCTTAAACCTTCCGTTTAGTCTATGCCGAAGAGCCGAAGAAGCCCCATCAAGAGCGGATATGCGGCAGTGGAAGGGTTTTCATGTCTCATGACTCATGACCATTTATGGTATTTTTCTATTATCGCAGATTATATAAAGCATTCACCTTCACCATTATCCCAGGCATTAAAGAAAAACCACAGCCGCAATGATACCACAACTTTCGGTTTGAGTTTCGTCTACCCTACTTATACCTTATACACACATGACTGTAAGAGATATATCTGGTGAAATCGACTCTTTATATATCATCTTGAAGAATGTCTAAACAAATTTTGAATACTAAACAAATACCAGTGACTACCACTTTAATTGAACAAACAATTATGGCCCGAAGCGTGTTGAGTGTTGAGCATATTCATGTTTCATAAATCGAATTTCTACTTGGATATGAAGGCAAGAAAAAAGTTTTCAAAAACGTTTAATATACCTATATACGTATGTCACGTGGAAACTTCTTTAACCGATTCCAAAATACTCACAAAAAATATCAACAAACTAAAGCACGAATTCTTCCAACAGCCACGGAAAAAATGCACAAAAATCCCCAATGAGTGGACAGTTATGCTCACGTGTCCGCATTATATTAAAAGCTAACAGAATAATTTGACTGATTTAAATCAGACTTTAATTTTATATTGAATACTTTTTACTCCCATCGCAATAAACAGGCCTACCACATTCTAACAGCCGATTCTAAATATTTCCGTAGAATTCTCCCTGCGAATTTGAAACAAATTTTCCTATTCTAAGCACACTGGGAAAGTAAACGAAAAGGTTCAGAAATCTCGAATATTTTTAAGCTTAGGCTCGCTCCAGCTAAATTCTTTAAATCAAAATGAAAAACAAAAATATAAAAAAAACACTTCAGAAAATTTCTAATCCATGGAAAAAGCCGTTTTTTTCATATGAAGTTTTGATTTCTAGCAGAATTAAAAGCAAAGAAAATTTCTTTTAATCGACTTTAATTTATATTATTTTTATCCCAGAATAAACAGGCTTTTTCTAACCCCTAATTCTAAATATTTCCGTAAATCTCCCTTCGATTTAACCAATTTTCTTACTAATACACGGGAATCGTTCAAATCGTCAGAATCTGAAATATTCTTCTGAGAGCATTGACCCCTTTAGATCTACTTTCCAATGTGCTAATTGGAATGTTTCATCGAAATTCTCCAACCCGTACCAGGTTTTGTTCATCAACTGTTCTTATCATTCTCATAATACTTGCATCATAATAGCTTCTCAATGATAGATGATAAAGATGTATACAGACAGACAGATAGATAGACGGCTAAATCGAATCTTCTGGCGACGCTGATCGTTTTGTATGGTCTATCTGGACTGGTTCTGGGCGTTACTACACACAACCACACAAACGCAATATACCCTCGACACAGACAGTCCGGGGAGTTTACTTTTCTCGACAGTAAACTTCTTTTTAAAATATTTGGGGTAAGAAATTCGATGGGGAATGGGTTATTGACCAATTTTTCTTACGTTATCTATTTAAAAAATGGCAATTTATGTCTCGAGAAAAGTAAATTCCCCGGGAATTCGTTCCCGGCGAATATTCAGAATTGGGTTGAGAGCGTATCGGCTATAAAAATATAGTTACGAAAAACTTAAACCGGAACATAAATGAACGGGCCTTATTTTAATAATATAGTATTCTTCGAAAGAGTGCGAAAAGCTATATTGTTAAGGATTTTACTAGTGATCAATATATTTCCTTGTCGATCTCTTCTAAATCTATTCACCATTTTTCTTGGACGCTCTCGACTCCTCTTGATCGCCCTCCTGACCTCCCTGCACACACCTTCTTGCCAAACGTCTCACCGTCCCTTCTACTCAATCACAGCGTTCTCCCTCCCTTTTCCACCCTATCATTCAAGCTCACTTGCATTCTGTTTCTTTTCTCTCATTCTCTGTATCTCTCTCTCACACACTCGCTTTCTCTCTCACACACTCGCTTTCTCTCTCACACACTCCTTCTCTTCACACTCGCTTTTCTCTCCACTCTTTCTCTCTCACCATCGCTTTCTTCCACCCACTTCGCGCTTTCCCCTTTACACCGTTTCTCTCCAACTACACTCGGACTCGCACTCCCTCCGTCTGCCTCTCTTGATCTCACTCAACCCGGCTAGAAAAGTTCATGAAAATGAATGAAAACAACATTTTGGTAAATTTACACAATTCTTACAATAAAAGCATATTTGATTAAATAAAACAAGAACAAAAGCAGTTTCTAAAATTAATTATGGCTGATTGAGCATGCAAATAAATAAATGAATGATGCCGATGGCAAGGTTAACTGCTTAGCGAGGTATTAGTAGTCTTAAGAAAGCGGAATTCCTCTTCACTCCCGAGTCACACGCGGTGGGTTATTATGTGATTTTATATATATATATATTTTTTTTTTTGTCTACTCGCCCAATGTAGTGTCTGGCTCACATTCATCAAATTTTGTCTGCATGAAATTCTTTTAGAATGTAAAACCGCCCTGTGGCGTTTCGGACTCATTAGTTTCAAATTTCAAAGCACCATCACCATTAACCGCTTGAGGAGCCAACTCGTTTTCAACATCTTCACCATTACTGAAATAGGTATCGATGATTCCAAAGGCTTTCTTGTATATCTCTTCGTTTTCATGTTGCTGTAGGGCTTCCAGTTTATCGAGGCCACCAACTTCCTCGACTATTAAACATAAATTCTCCACGCCACCCAGTTTTTCAGCAGTGGCAAACAAATTGGCCAATCCGGATTGAACAACTTTTATTGTACGTGGATCCTTTGCGTCCAGAAGATCGCAGAATGGCTTAAGTATTTGATATTTCTCAATCAATTCAACAACTTGATCGGGTGAGCCGCTCGTTGTAGCATTCGTTACAGCCCAAGCCGCTTCCTTCTGGGATTTGAAGTCACCAGATTCCAACACATTTCGTATTTGAGCAAAGATACCTAAAATATAACGATTTTATAAAAATTTCAAAAAATTTCAACTTCTCAAGATTGCGTGTCTCTTCCAAAGAGCCATTCCATATAAATTTTGGTCTTGAGCTTATCATTTTAATACAGCTGGGCAGCTGGACAGCTGGTCAGCAGCATGTTAAGAACACTTGCTCACCTGCATCGATGACAGCTTGTATCTGCCTTTGGTTGCCCGCCGTAATGTTACTCACAGTCCATGCTGCCTCTTTGACAATATTATTCTTGGGATGTTGCAGAAGTAGAGCCAATTTGACCAAACCGCCAGCGGCTATTACCACATCAGTCTGTTAAAGAGCATTAAATTGGATATGGAATTAAAAACCAAAAAGGACGAGTTTTGTCAATCGTTAAATAGGTGTATGGGAATGATTATAAACATGAAAAAGGGACATAAATTCCTTCCTTCATTTCTTAAACGTATCGAAAAACTGACGACGTGTTAAGCTAGTCCCCCCCCCCCCCCCGCACCCCTTTTTTTCATAAAAGATCATAAAATTTATTGACTAAAATTCAAATGAGAATAAAAATGTTTCTTTTCTGTATTGTGGCCCTTTGAAAAATTTCATTTGTTTTAACTAAAAAACAAAAAAAAAAGGGGTGCAAAAATCTCGCTCTTACCTTGGCTCGTGTTTAAGAACCATTTACTACCCATCAATGAAGGTTAAACTTTCACATTGTACCCCGATGCATGGCATTAAGTTGAGGACAATGCAGCATCACTCACCTGCGCATCAGTTCCTGTAACAATGTTACCAACACTACGCAGCGCTGGCACAACAATGCTCGGCTCGTCCGTGCCCAGCAACGCCACGAGACGTGGCACGGCACCAGTGTCGACAACAGCTTGTATTTTATGATTATCATCATCAGTAACATAGGACAGTGCCCAGCAGGCATCAGCTAGAACTTGAACATCATTCCCCGACAGCAAATGCGAGAGTACCGGCAGCAGGCGCTCAATCTCCTCGAATGGCGGCGAGGGATTCTTATTGCGACATAGATTCGACATCAGCCAAACAATGTTACGCAAAAAAGACAACGGCGTCTCGTTGTTAATCAATGTCAATATACCGTCGACAACGTTATTCTGTATTACAATATCGCGTGCGACGGCACCATCGCCAGCAATATTGCCTAAAGCCCAAACAGCCTGCTCGGCCAGATTTATCGACTTGGATTTTAATAAAGCAACAAAATAGGGCACAGCATTATGATCGATAACGCATCGTGTTTGCTCCGATGTTCCGGATGCGATGTTAGTCAATGCCCAAGCAGCTTCAAATTGTAATATTGGACTGTGGAGAAAAAACAAAAGGGGTCAATATGTTGACATCAACCATATTCCGAATTCCGTCGGAATGTTGCGTTTAATATAGCCATGATATGCACTCAATGCGGTTTACTCACTTGTCGAATTTCTGAAGGAATTCTATGCAAATGGGTACAACACCATGTCCAATCATCAAATCAATTGGTGGATTACGTTCTCGGCTGAGCATTTTGCGTGCTGCTTGCATACCAGTGAATTGAAGTTCCGGATTGCTGCTATTCATCCGTTCGACAATCTCTTCGACGGTCATTTGAACTGGCGACTGTTGATTGTTCGATTCCTTTAGCGGCGAGGTAATATCTTCCTCTTTGATGTTGCGCCGTTTGAATAGCTGATCTTCCTTCTTCGATTTTCGCAATTCAACAGTGACCTCATGGCGGCGCATGCGTGATTCCTGCTTATCGGATTTCATGCAATCAGTGCAAATATAAACATAGTACCTATTGCTCTATACACATTTAGTAATTGCAGCTTACCTGAGTATTGAGGGAGTTGGTCTTATAAGAGCCTAGTCGTGCTTCCGGTTTGCTCATTTTGGAAAATGTTCGTTGTCTCTCTTTTTGTTTCCGATAGAAATGAAAATGGCGAAAAGTTTCAAAATGAAAAATTGCTGAAAAAAAAACAAAGTTATTTGAGTGTTGGAAAGATTTTTATATACGGGCATGTTACGGAAATCAATATCGTCAAAAACTGACGATTTACGATATTTTATGTGCCCCAAAATTCGTTACAACAAATCCTGTATTTCATTATAATAGATCAAAGCGATAAATATATTATTCTCTCCGAATTTAAAGTTGAAAGTCAGGTCAAAACTTACTCAGCGTGATTTTAGAAGCATTTAAAGTTTTTGACGATTTTAATATTCATTTCAGTAACATGCCCGATAATTTTTGGGGTAATCCCAAATAGGATATTCCGATTTGATTAATAAGTTGTTTCCAGTTGGCTTGTTGCAATTATCTGAGGTTTGTGGAGTAGAAATGAGGCTGAGGCTTGAAGATGGAATGATGTGGGGCACAGGTTTAATTTGTATTAAAAAAATTAAACAAAACTTCTCTTAACTTCGGTCAATTAACCGGGAAATTAAACGGCGAGTAAACAGTGTCATTTGCTCCCCTTGCTTTTAGCATTCAGTTAGTTTAAGAATATCAATAAAGTGCAAACCTTGTGCTTTTATCACAAAATCCCGCTTATAAGAACCGCCCGCATTTTTCTGAAGGGAAATCAACTCGACTTTCAAATATAATTACAACAAAATAATATGCATTCACAGGCTTCGAAAGAGATTGAACGTTTGTTCGAAAAATTGCGAAATTTTGAGTTGAGCCAGTTTTTAGATTAGTGTCAAACAATAATTGAAATAATCCATTATTGCTATATAGGAAGGTATTTTGCACAAATTTATGCGCTTATAAGCATGGTGCTTTTATCCAGTGGTCCTCGCACAATCATCCCGGATAAGAGCACCATCAAAGTCGAATGAAAAATGGAGCACATAAGCGGCGAGTGCTTTTAACGAAATAGATACAGTATAACTAGAATTCAAATTGCGAATTGGTATATAAGGAAATTCCACGGAATAACTGAGAGTACGCAGAGAGCACTTTTCAACAGAAAGCAATCCTTGAATTTGTCTTCACACATTCCCTCCGTCCCTGCGAATCACGAACAAAGGAGACAAGGCAGCGTGAGCGCAAATTCAAAATCGCCGTTGCCGTTTTCTTGGTACATACCAACGTACATACATACATACATACATGATGCCCATGCACATACATATCTATGTATGTACGGATATATACCTTCGTAGGGACTTGCAGCTCTGCACAAACCTACATACAATCGTTGCACTAGATATGTATTAAACGCTGCAAATAACTGTTGATTTTCTTCTTTGAAATGACATTTTCTGGAATTACCTGCTAGCGGCTTTTACTATTCGGCCTTATGCGGAATTACAACAACAACAAAACCTCGGTTTTTATTTCGTTCGCAAACGCTGCAAGATGTGGTTTTTGTAGACCTACCTTTTTTTTTCTATTTTCCCCCTTTTCACACACACTTCGCTTATTAAAATAAAATTGAAAATTCAAACAAAAAAATCTCAAAGTCGACTCCTCGCAGCTGCTTTCCAAAGTGAACTACGACTTTTAAGTTGCTTTCTCTGTTTCTCTTACGCCTGCTCAGAAGGAACTCGCGATCTTCCGTTTGAATTTAAAATATGCGCGAAAGTCTCATCGGCGTGGAGAGTTTCATGCCCTCCACGTGTTGTTGTTTTTGCAAAATTTATCAGCTCCAGTGCTGCCGTCTCTATAGAATTCAACCAATTTTGGTCGAAATTTTTTGCAATTTTTAATTTGAGTAGATTTCTAGTTTTGCTTAGAGCCAATTTCACCAAAGGCATTTAAGTTTAATACCGATTGCACTTAAGTACGCATTTAAGTTTCAGCCCTTATCAAATAAAAAATTTAGTTACGTCGGAAGTACGCAGCACTTTCATTTTTAGTGCAACACGTCGTAATCAGCTGATTTAAAATATAAATAAATAAGACATGTGAGTCCCGCACGTGTTCAAAGCAAGAATCTATAATTGAGTGCAAAAACTGATAAAGTTAACGCAAGAGCTATGACATGATAAATTAAACAAGTTTCCATATACATAAATATTTTCTTTTTAAATCAGCTGTTTCATTACAACAACACAGATTGCATAAATCTACTTAATGCCCGAATGGATCACTTAAGTTCGACTTGCCATTATGTTGATGAAAATGAAAATCTGTACTTAAACGACGATTTTTACTTAAGTATGCTTGGTGAAATTGGTTCTTATTATCATGTACACACACATAGCCTAAATTACGTGTTTTAGCGAGATGATTTAAAACTAAGGGCCAAGGTAGAGTAGTCCGAAAGTGTGATTTAGTTTGACATTATTTCTTTGGTTAAATTACTCAAAGTTAGCGTGATTTAGCTCTAAATCACGAATATATGCTAAATAACGGAATTTAGGCTATGTGTGAACATAATATAATACTTGGTAGATCTGAATCATTTCCTCGTTAGGGGCCATTAATTACGTAAAAGAGATTTTTACCATATTAGACCCCAACGTAAGCGTATTTATGCCTAAATCAGACTCCTATATAAGCGAACATAAGATTTGTCGAGAATTTCCTTTCTTTTGCATGTGTTCCTAATGCTTATTACTTGCCGCACATCTCAGTATAGGCTGTTAAATTAACAGTGTTAATGTCAAAAAAAAAAACTTTGGAAAATTCGTCCTTAAACAACATGGAAAGTCTCGCAAAGCTCTTGACCTTTGGTTGCAAAAGATACATTTATTTTGTATACATATATGTTTTGGTTGATCATAAGTGAATAAGAGCAAATGATATGACCCGTTCATACTTTGCTTAAAATATGTATGTGTGAAAAATCCATATTATTTTAAAGAACTTTATGTTTCCGAAGTTCATTTTATGTTTTTGCGATATTTTGTTTGATACAAAGCAACGAAAAACCCTCAATGGGCTCTACGCAGATACTTCTGATACTTCAACGAATACGCAGATTAAAAGCAATCGAACATGCAGAGTTGCATTTAAATCATACATTTTCTATATATCTGTCGACCTATTATCGAAATTTCAACTCTGATTTCCTTTCTTTACAAGAACGAGCTCTATACTTCCTGCATATCTGCGTAGAGCCCATAACTTCAAACAACTTTTTTTGATAGAACTATGGTAGATTTTGTTGACATGATTTGGTAAAAAATATCTTCGGGCTCCGGTAGCACTGATTCAGCTGTTCGATTTCTACAAAAGAATCGATGATATATCGAATAGCATCAAGAGCCGCAAGAGCTGCCATACTAACGCATATTTTCATTGATATATATATGGCAGCCCTGTAAGCCGAACTCGATCAGTATTGCCGGCTTTGTAGAAATCTACTAATTTGGGTAGAATTTATTAAAATTTTTTAAATCTGGTAGATTGGAAGTTTTGCTTAAGACTTGGTAGATTGGCATTATTTCCTCATTTATGTATAAAAAAACTTTGAAAATTCGTAGATACATTTTTTGGTACTCTAAACCTTTGTTTTAGTGCCTCGAATTTAATTTTTCTTATCTTCTACATCCATACCACACCAAACCAGCTTACTAAAAAGTACAAGACGTTGGTTACAAATATAATTTATGGAAGGTATAGTATCGCTGCTGGAGTAAAATTGGCTAAAGAAACAGATTTTTCTTTAAAAAGTTATATGTATTGGTTTTAAGAACTTTGTTTTGTTTGAGAAATTTATTTTATTTATTTTCTTTTATGTTGAAATTTTTTGTTCACCCTCAGTTCGCAGTTTAGTAAAGAAAATTAACAGAAAATTTTCATCACTAAACCGTTTCAAAATTTTGACATCCTTTTTCGAAAATTTTCAAGTTGTTTCCCATTAAAATTCTTCAAAAATTCAAATGCTAAGGGCAGTACACACTTGCTTAAAGTGGCAGCTCTTCATACATTTTCTGTCATATTTTAAGCTGAGTGAAATATTTGATTATGTCGAGTGCAAATGAAATCTTTTCACTAGCGTCAAAAACATACATAATCTGTGTTTTGTTTACATGAGAATTGTTAAAAATTTTAATAAAAACGATATTGAGAAGACTTTCAGATTCCAGAAGATTTTCACAACCTTTTAGCTGGCGAAAAAATGACGTATTTTATAGACAATTAGCTGTCAAAAATTTCACTACGATTAAGCAAGTGTGTAATGACCTTAAACCTGCGTACGAATTAAATAAAATAAAAGATTTTATGAACATTGGAACAAAAACTTTGAAAGCGTTTTGAATGAGCTTACTGTCAAAATTTTTTGAAAGTGCCAACTGCACACTGAGGGTAAATAAAAATCAAAACAAAAAAAAAAAAACAAAACCTATATACATATGCACTTCAAACCATAAAATGTTGGGTAGATTTTGTTGACAATATTTTGTAAAAAAAATTCTTCGGGCTGCGGTATGTTCTTATGCTCTCTGCAGGAGTTATGAGTACAGTTTTTGTCAGTAGGTCGCCCCCGAAATAAGTGACGTGCCATTGTGCCAGTGTTTGGTGACTAGCCATTTTACTGGTCACAAAAAGATAGAATAATAGACAGGCCCTCTCTCTCTCTCTCTATCCCTCTCTTTTTAACTAGTGGCATGCTCAACGTGGCGGCTGCGGATCAATTCTGCTCAAATATTAATGTAATATATTTACTGCGCGTGAGTCAAATGGGTCCGTGGCGTAATGGAAGAGATATCCGCTTAGCAATCTGAAGGGCTCTCGAGTTCAATTCCTGTCGCAAGCGAAAAAATGTGGAAAAAAGATAAAACTCGAAAAATTCTGAAAGTTGCGCAGGCGTGCTGTCTCAATCGTGTTAGGAGTTTTCGTCAGGAAAAATTTTTTATCGAGTGAAAATTTTATGATTACAAAATAACATAAAAGTGTGTGGTTAAAGATAAATGAGTTTCATAAGTAAAAACCTAATAGAGGGTGCTTATTTTTTCTTGTTTTTTCAGTACATAGCTTGATTTTTGGAATTTCTAAAGAAAGAATTTTTTTTATTTGTGTGTATCAACGTTTTTTGTAATATCAATACCATGGCAACTCTTATTTCTGATAAAGAAAAATTGCAATTGTGGCATTACTGTTCTAAATCAGAGCTCTAGACGAAACTTTACCACCATTCGCACTAGTTCTTCAGTACTAGTTGCCAATTTATTTCTCGCTACCTGGGGCTTTCTTTAAGTCTCCATAAATTGTACTTCCACTAGCCACCTAAATGTATGCCGAGGTTTATATACCATTCCTGATAGCAACTATGTACATATTAATGTCTCCAAACTTATTTCCCAAAGACAAAAATCTTTTATGCAAAATCGAAACATCCATTTGAAATCCTTTGAATTAATGACCATGCAACTTTTAGAATAATCTTGTCATTAATCAAAAATTGTCATTAATCAAACTCCGGAAGAGCATTTAAACATAATATACAATCAACATTTTGCACCTTTCGCTTCTTTGGATGAAGGTCAACCAGTAAGAATATTTCGTCACCAATATCGCTTCGCTAAAGTTGTCTTCCAGCCAATTTGTCAATCTATTTTTCTTTTCTTCTTCTTTTATTTTATTAAACGACAGGAAAAAAGCTTTCAGACTTCGTTCTTTCGAAATATCGTTTTGATTTGTTTGTGCGATTAGAGTCCAATTTTTTTTTATCAGAAATATGTTCCACAATTCATTTCGTGTTTGAAATCCTGATGAGGATGCTGTTACCAGCATGCCATTGCTTGAAATGAAGAGATGATTTTCAGTGTTGTTGCTTCTCTTAGTTTCGGAATACGCATGAATTGCAGATTCAGCAATGTAGGTCATCGGGATTGGGTGGTGTGATTTTTCTCTTAAAAATGATTTCCTTAAAAGAATGTCCTTTAAAATGTTGATAGGAAGTTAAATGCGTCCGAATGAACAGTCATTTTGAACATGCTGCCTAAAAGTATGCAATTTTCATGTGGAGCCTAATTCAGTGGAAAAAACATTTCTTTTATAAATTGTTTTTTTATTTTTCGTGAATTGATTCTTTTGTTTTGTTCAACTTTTTCCATTGTTCAGTTCAAAGATTTTAACAAAAATTCATAGGCAAAAGGCATTATTGTAGAATTGAGCGCGTGTCTGGATGTTCATATGGATGTGTGTGTGTTTTTGTGTGTCTATGATAATATTCTCAAAATTACGATGCAAATGGATCATTGGAACTTTTGCAAATATTTTGAATGTGTGCGAATGTGTTTCGGGTTAAGCAGTAAGGGCAGGAAATTAGGCAGTTCTTTTTGGTGGTAGCGATTCCGCTGGTTTTTCCGAAATCGGTGCTGGCGAGGCATTATCGTTTAAGGAGCGTGCTTCAACAACTTCCGAATCGTCATCGCCAACAACATTGTTGATGCTACTGGGATCCTGTTGTGCGAACGATGGAAACTGTGAATCCTGTGGATATTGCTGTTGTGTCTGTTCGACGGGATATTCAACGGGATTGGGTTCGCTTGCTGGCTGTATTGGTGCTGGTACTGCAAAGGCTGGTGCTTGTGGTAAATATTGGTGTGCTGGTGGTAAAAATGCAACTTGTTGTTGAACAGGCGCCGTAGCAACAACCGGGGCAGTAGCAGCAGCAACTCCAACAATCGGTTCACGTTGTACAACAGCATTAAAGCCATTTAAATCGTCAGCAGTGTAGGTGACCGTACGTTTGTAGCCATCAGCATCGACAACGCTATAAGAACCGGCAACATTGCCGCCATTGCGAGACTCGAATTGATTCTTGATGTCACCGGTCAATGAATCGTGGACGCCATAGGAAAAGTCGTAACGTGGCTCGCTGTCGTAGTCAAGCGATTTGACAACAGCGGCCGCTGGTGCGATTGCTGGTACAACTGCTGGTGCAACTGCTGGTGCAGCTGCAACAATACTTCTAGCAAAGTATGGAGATGCTGCATGGTATGCAAAAGGATGTTGTTGATAGACGGTCGCTGCTGAAGGCACATGATAGGCAGTGTAGGGGCTGTAAGCATAGGTTTGCAGACCGGCCATTGAACGAGCTGTTACAGCCAAAATGCATAAAACGCCAAGGAACTGTGAAAGAAAGTTGAGAGGATAAATCATAATCTGCCGATCTGGTTTATTAATGTCTCAATTGATATTTTCAACAATATTTAGTTATTATTTCGGTTTGCAAAATTTATGGATTCTACAAATTAGATCGAAGGATATGAAAAACCTTTTTTGACGCACCAATAATGTCCTGAATTAAATCAATTATTTTGCATTTCAATACAAACTTCAACCAAAGAATACCAATCAGGATACACAGAAGAATTCATTTTCCCTACAGCCGTTTTCGTCGAATGCCATTCAATGGCTCCTCAATGCAAAACATTGTAGTTATTGATTCACAGAATTCTGCCTGCGATAATGTCCTTGTCACTTGTATTGCATAGTATTTCATAAAATAGAATGCCATTGAATTAAATTACGGAGTTTTGGCTTAAGTTTGTCAAGCTAAAAAGCACAGAGGCCGAACGAACTGTTGATAAATCACGACTTCAAAAGCACATTCCAAAAAAAAAAAAAAATTCTTTTTTAAATGGGAAAAATAAACAACCTCCTCGCGGCATACTAAAGTGTCGAGTCTTTTATTGAATTATTTTTTCAAATCTTTTTTCACTTACTTTATTTGCCATAATTACAAATTTTGAACACGCGCCACCAACGAATGAACAAACGAACGAACGAGCGAGCGAGCGAGTGAATAAACAGACCACCGAATAAGCGAATGAAAAATTAACGTTACAAGTCTTGGCTTGAGCTTGGTCTCGAGACCACAGTTGACGTTTATGTTGTGATGCTGTCAGCGTTGAATGACAACAGTTTTATAGCCGAAAATTAAGGCAATCCTAACTACCGAAGAACCACCAAAAGCCAAATCAATGTAGAAAGAAAGAAAGAAAACGAAAACACACAAAAAAGAGCGGAGACCTATGTGGAGCGATACGAAATCGGTCGAGAGAATTTGCAGAAGGAGCATTTTAGACGGCTCAGCAGCACCCACACTCTGAAAAAAATGTGGTGCGTGCACTGGATAAGGCTAAGACCAAAAAAACCGGATAGGCTACAAAGCTACACATTTAACCCTTCATGGCGGCACAGAAGTTATAATCACCAACTGATTTGGTGCTCTTGAAGATTCGTATCACATCGGTAGCTATGGCGTTGTGGCAAATCATCGTCATTTATGATTCATATTTTGAACTACATCCTCGTCCCACACTACCGCCGTCGATCGATCGGTCGGTCATGTTCAATTATCGATCTCCGTGTGGTTAGCGTAATCAATGCCTTCCTTTTTCTTCTTCTTCTTCTTCTTTCAATTGAAATTGGTGGAACCTGTTTTTGGCTTATGGAAGATTAGGTTTTGAATGTTGGTTTCTTTGTTTCTACCTTCTGTTCTTCAGTTGATCGATTCGGTTCGTTGTTTAACTTATGTATGAACTTTTTCCCACTTCTTATTATTCTTCTTCGTTTTCTACTCCTTATTTCCCATACCCTGCCTCGGTTTCTTCTTCGAGTCTTCTGGCTTAATAGGTCTCTAGGAAGAAATCGAAAAATTTCTATTCGCTATAATTAGGGGTTGTGTCCTTGCCTCCATCCAATGTAATTTTGGCCTTGCGATTCCCTCCAAATTGATCTTGATCTGCCTGTCGTCATTGCTCCCGAAATGAGATTACATCATTTTACGATGCTCCGATTTGAAAATTACTTCGTAATGAGGTATTTTCTTGTTCACTGCCTCGAAACCCGGCTTATTTGGATGGATTGTGTGTGCGTGGTGGCCATTGGAGCCTTTCATTGATATTTCGCGCTGATCTGTGTGGATACGTGTTCCAATGTCTGTGCGGTCTTTTTGCCTCGTTTGTACGTGTGTGCCTGAACTTTTTTTTTAACGGCTTCGTCAATGCCTTACAAAAGGTCTGCAAATGCCGAATGCAATTTCGTTTCAACTCTCGCTCGGTCGAGCGATGTCGGCGATGGCCAAAAAAGACTCATCATGTGCGAACGTTCAATGGCAGCGAACATTGTTGTATTCTTGTCAGCGTGCTTTGTGCTCTTCTTTTGTGGTTAAAATTTTTGCCAAACGACCAAAATTTGGGACAAAAATGTTTCAAAACGTCAAAAGCAATTTCAAACGATTCGAATTGCAATGATTTTGGGGGTTATTTTTTTCTTTGCTCGCAAATAAAAAGTAATCTTAAATCAAGTCGCTCTTTAAACGACCTTTTTCTTTGGCATTAATTTGGAAGAGGACCTGCATACTCAATTACTACTTCTGTCAATTATTCATTGTGGGATAGGGTTAACCCTCTAAAGCATAAAGCTTGAGGTACAATAGGTGCGACAGAACGACACGACGATGCGTTTTGTCGTCGTGATCTGTCAAATGTAATATCAATACACGCAAACCTATGGAACAATGTACAATGCTCTCGGATACGACAGCACGATGCGACAAATATTCGAAAAATTGAATTTTTGTCGCTCCGACACGATTTGACATTCTGAAAGCAGGGATGGTTGCGTTGAAAACAGGGCTGATATATGAAACATCTGTTTTGAAAGGTAAACGGAAGTTGTGAAATTAGTAAGCTCAGCGATTAAGATATTCAAATATTAAAAGATTTGGTGCGCGAAAAGCCTATGTATTATGACAAGGGCCATCCGCACTATAAAAAAAAGGGATTGGAAGGACCAAGTGTGGCAAGAAATAGCAAGAAAATTCAAAAATTCAAATAGTCAATGTCAAATTGCTGAACATTCCTACGAGTGGCCGTAGAAAACATTTTAGGGTCGTCTTTTTTCATTCCCATAAATGTTGTAGCGTAAAAATCCAATTGGTCCCGATATCCGAACATTGGTCGAACCCACCACTTTCGCGTACGCTTTTTTGCCTCAATTTATTTTCGATGGCCTAAAAATGCTGCCGTTGCATACAACAAAATTCGGTGCGCCCTTAATGCTCTCATTTTCCTACTATTTTTTTTAATCGCAAGGTTTAAAATGTTATTGTCAAATTTTTTTTTCGTTTGCGAGTAACATATGATTGCAAACGATACGATTTTCCCTGCTATTGTACATTGGCTTGCAACACGACAAATCGGATGCGACAAATCGTTTTGTCGTGTCGTTCTGTCGCACCTATTGTACCTCAAGCTTAAGAGCTATTTATTTACAACATTGCTATAAGTCGTCAATCTTATGTCAGGAGAATTTTGGTCCTTGTAATGTCAAAGATATTTTAATCACAAGTTGAGGACAATATAACTACACAGAGAAAAAAATCAACCAGAAAACTGGTTTAATCAAAAGGAAAAACATACAAAACGGCTTCAACAAGGAATATTTTTAATTTTAACAATTTTTCTTGTTGAAAAAATTAAAAATTTTCCTTTTGAATCAACCATATTTCAGGTTGAATTGAAATGATAATTTTCAAAAATGGATTTAAATTTAAATTGTTGAACCAACCACGGACATAGTTGAAATGACAAGATATTTTTTAAAAAAATTCAAAAAAAAATACCTATACAAGAAGAAATGTCAAAAAAAATTTAATTAACGTTCAAAGCAAATGGCCATAGAACCATATATTACTATATATGTCACTCAGGAGCCGTTTCCATTTTGGCTCTTTTCAACACGGTCTTGGGTACCCACCACGGTCTTGGGTACCCACCAAAATGAGCATTTTGCACTGAGGTACTCACCAAAAGTATTTCTCTCTCGCTCTTCTTTTACCTGCCTTGTAACATCTCTTTCTAACTGCCGCGAAACGTCCCGCGCAATATCTCTGAGAGTAACATATATTGTTATATATGATAGAACACTCTGCTGAACATGACCCAAAAAATAGCCATCGGATGGACTTCATCCGATTTCGTCACTCCGTTTTGGTGACTGCTTTCGCAATGCTTGAAAAATCCTAAGATGAATACATATCTTATATGTCTTATTTTATAAAACAAATGAGAATTATACCGAACGAAAAGAAATGTAATTAAACATATTTCCTTTCAATTCAACCAAAAATGTTGTTGACTCAACAATTTTCCTTTTGAAATTTTTGTTCTGCTCGAAAATCAAAAGGACTGTGAATAACAATGCGCCCTTTTAAAAAAATCATGGTTACGTTCGCTCAGTGTATATGGTATATCCATGATCCGATACACCAAATTTTATTTACCCAAGTTTTGCCTAATGACAGCCCTGCAGTAATGAGCCGGTCAACTTCCTAAGAAGGACTGGCCTTTGACCGGTCCAAATCCTACCGGTTATATTATGGCAGTTCGCTTCATCGATTTCGGCCAGCCGGCGGTCGGTAATAAACGTTTAAGGGTAGTCTGTAAATGACACCTTCATCAACTTAGAATATATATAAGAAATTGGGTTTTCATTTTCCTTATTTGACTATCCTAAAACCAGACAATATTACGACAATTGACTGTAATAAACTGACCTACGGTCAGCCGTTTTGCGGACTAGTCCCGCTCCAATGACAGGCCTATGTTAAAAGGGTCAGTTTAATACATTAGAAGTGGAATTATGAGGGGACGATTACTGGTAACATAAGGAACTGACCGAAGGCTACACTTGGGTCATTCCATATTACTGCAGGGAGGTGATAGGGACCATTGTAAGAGTTTTCCTGAGGTTTCAGCTTTTTTAGCAGAGGCTCAATGCCCCTTCGTAAAGAAGGATAGCTTGACCTCTTATCTTTAAGCTGATTTGTATTGCTCGAACCCGCTTCCCTTGAGGAGAGGATCTTCGGATCGTTACTGGTATGACTCACCCGAGGTCCGTAGCCAAGCGATCACCATTAGGTTAATGGTTTATTGGATCAAACTGGTAGTGTAGATTGACCAAAATCACCTAAATTAGTACTTAAACATGGAACAGCTGAGACCAAGAGCCCTCGGACCTTAGTAAGTCCTGCTTCATCTTTGGCATTCCCTCTTGTGCGAGTCTCGCTGTCGCTGTGCTTATGATGGGACACAAAATTAACGTCTCTGCTGGGTATGCACTTAGTGCCTTAGAGTATGGTCATCCTGGCAAGTATCTATGAAAAACTACTTATAAAATCGTCGTTCTGCTACCGATAGACTAAGACCATGCGGAGCTACTTTAATTGAGGACAGGCACCAAAGATAATAAAGTTAAGTGAATGTGAAAGTAGGATTTTGTTCTGTGATTGAGAAGCTCCTAATCGATAAAATTTACTTACGTACATTAAATGATATCGACATATAAACCTCTTTCTAATAATTTCGAAGAAGATTAGTGAAAAAAAACTACGTATATATGTGGAAAAATATTTCTTGGTATAAAAAGATTAATTACATAGTTTTGCAAAAAATTTAAATAATCAATAGATGTAGGTTTCACTGTGTTTGACTGAGAGCTTTTCAAAATGCCAATCAGACACCGACGTGAGATTTGTTACTCCAGTTGTCATTAGGCTACTGTGTGAGCCAAATCTCTAAATTTAACTTCAAATTCATTTCGTTAGAGACTGTCGCAAGCATAATATTTGCTGCTTCTGTTTGGTTGACGCGATAAGGCCGAAACTTTTCAAATGAGCTCTAAACAAATATTCCCATTTCGGTTTGTTACATCAAAAAGAGGGAAAAATGCACTTTGTGAATTGTTTACAGCAATTTCAAGTTCAAAATCGTTTGTGTGACACCTTCAATGCGTGTCTTGGCTGTCAATTTTCTTGTCCATGTCCGCTGCGTGTCGACGCGACCAAACACGCCTAAAAATCGTGCTCGAATTCCGCATGTGACGATATTTTTAACGCATTTTTTTCCCCGCGTACTTCTCGACTTGGCCTCTTTGTATGGGAGCTCATTAATTATTTCGACTCGGAAAGGTTGACTTTTTTCTGTTTTAATTTAAAAAAAAGAAATTTTTTTTTGTGCATTAAACTTCCTTGAGCATTGTCACTCAAACATTTGCCATAAAGCAATCTCGACTTACGAACTCATAACTTTTACGCTTTTCAAAAGCGATTTCGTTTTTCTCTCTTGCATACAATAATTCTTTTCTCATTTTTGGACACAAATTATTACTGTTATTGCTTCGGTTGTCTTTTTCACAACGTTTATTTCTTTCATTTGACACTTCCAAGGCGATACATTCCTTTGAAGAATTGTTGCTAAGGTGTATTCTGAGTTTGACAACTCGACTGTAGGCTGTAGGTCAAGAATTGCCTTTTCGATTTCGTACTCCATCATTGCTCATTGTTTGCTCTACATTGTAATTATTCGCCTAACCTTGACCTTATTTGTATAGATTTTGAATTATGCGATATAGTTGGGTAACTTGATGAAATGATAAGACAATTGTCAGCATTAAATTCATGCATCTGGAATATATCCGTATTGATTTTCCTTGTAAATGGTTTCCATCAGTTTTCATTGCCATTGATAATGGTTGTTGGAATCAATTCGAATGCTTTGTAAATGGGCTTCATAATCATGCACGTTTGATGACTGAGGTAAGCACATTGGCTTCAATTCGCTTCGGTGAAGGTCACAATAACAGTGCATTAAATTACCTTCCATCATGCGAGCGGCTGTAATTCGGAGATGGTGAGCTGATTTGCAAAAAATTAATGCATATAATTTGCAACCTTGGAAGGTAATTTTCTCCTTTACTCCTCCTGCTTGTAATGCAGTCGAAGGGATTTTAGGAAAATTGAAATATTATTTTTAGTTCTCACTATGATAGATATCAGTTTTTTAAGCCCCTGGGGCCTGGGGGCGAGGAAAAATCATTATTGCCAAAAATGGGCACCTTAATGTATACATCAGCGTTGCCAGATGAATTTTCTTACAAGGTGAAATTTTTAAAAAATTTGCCCATAACATGCGGGATTTCATCAAAAATTGCGGCACAAATTTTAATTCATTTTCCGAGACAACGAATCCAGAATTCTCACAAAAAATCCTTTACCAAATATATTCATAATCACTTTTTCTTTTTATGGCTTTATTGCTCAAGATTTTTCTGACTTACATTTTCTAGCATTTGTAGATTACACAAGTAAACACGATTTTTGTGTCTGACTTCCCTGTAGGAATTTGAACTAATGTCGTACTAGTACTTTACTAGTGTAAAAGCCACCAGTACTAGTTCTTTTCTATACCCCTGTCCATATGAAATTCTGTCGAAAATCAGTATAACATCTGTACAGGAAAGCACTAGTACAGTATGTACCAGAATAATTATAGTACTTTTCGATCCAATTATGTAAATTTGCACCAGTTAAATACTAGTAATATTTACAGGAAAAAGTTTACAGAATCGTGGATTTTTTTCAGTACAAAATGGAAATAAATATTTATAATTATAAATTTTTATTTTATAATTAAAGAAAACCATTCGGCTATGTATTTATTATCAATTTATAACGCCTCAATGAGTGAATGCAATTATTCCACTGTTCACCAGTGGCGTGTCTAGAGAAATACTGCTTTGATAGTGCTTATATTTTCCACAGTGGTATATTGAACAATTATAAGACATTAACCCAAAAAATTTTTTTTTTGGGGGGGGGGCTAGAGGAAGTTTAGAGAGTTATGGACCAAAAACCAAAAAAATCCGAAAAATTTATGGCGTCCGATTTGGATGAAAATTTATATATAGAATAAGCGAAAAATGCTAAGAATTTTGGCGTCAAAATTGCTGCAAAATTGCTACTGCTGATCACTAGTATAGTTATGGTGCAAACTTACCCAAACATTGCACTAGTTCTTTTAGTACTGGTAAAAGTACTAGTTCTTTTAGGCAAACTGCTTAACAGCTTTCTACAGGGTTCTGTATATCAGATTCCGACTACTTATACCTTATTAATGAAGGAAATACATTTTTTTTTTTAATGTTTGATTTTGTGGTCAGGAGGACGATTTTTGAAATTTTCGCGTCAAAAATTCTAAGAATTTCGGCACTTAAACTTTTTCAAAGAACTGATTACAAATAGTCCTTTTTGGACCAGTTTGGAACTAGACCCAAACTAGACAAGTTGAAATCAGTTTTTTTTTTAAATGTTAGCGACAAAATTCTTAAAATTTTTCTATTATTCTATATTTAAATTGTCATCGAAATCGGACGTCGGCAGCGGCTTGAAAAACATGTGCGACGATTTTTGCCCGAAGCAAATTGAATTTGAGTAGAGTCGGAAAACTCCTTATAACTTCTAAAATTTTCTACCAATTTCAGCATACCATAACATTTTGGAAACGTAAAATACGCAATTATTGTTTCAAAGCAAAAAAAAAACAAGTAAAGAAGTTTACATCGGCAAAGCCGATTGCACACATACCTTTTCCTCAGCCTAAAATATGTTAAAACATTACCTTAACGAAAATTCCTGCCGTTTTCGTTGTTCTAGCTTGGATATCTATTTATACCTTATCTGTACTTCGATTTAGGTTCTAAAACTCGAGATAATTATTAAGCAAAAAAATTTCGCGAATGGTGGTCATGGTCAAATTTTAACCGTTAGAGGACAATATGTCTAGCTGCGAAATACTCAATTCAAAATAGTGAAAATCAAATTTTCGCGAATTTCGCGGATGGTGGTCATGATAAATTTTTAACCCTTAGAGGACATTTTGTTTAGCTGCGAAATACTCAATTCAAAATAGTGAAAATCAAATTTTTGTGAATTTCGCGAATGGTGGTCATGATTAATTTTTAACCCTTAGAGGACATTTTGTTTAGCTGCGAAATACTCAATTCAAAATAGTGAAAATCAAATTTTTGTGAATTTCGCGAATGGTGGTCATGATAAATTTTTAACCCTTAGAGGACATTTTCTTTAGCTGCGAAATACTCAATTCAAAATAGTAAAAATCAAAATTTTGCGAATTTCGCCAATGGTGGTCATGATCAAATTTTAACCCTTAGAGGACATTTTGTTTAACTGCGAAATACTCAATTAAAAATAGTGAAAATCAGGTTTTCGCGAATTTCGCGGATGGTGGTCTTGATCAAATTTTAACCCTTAGAGGAAATTTAGTTTAGCTGCGAAATACTCACTTCAAAATAGTGAAAATCAAATTTTCGCGAATTTCGCGGATGGTGGTCTTGATCAAATTTTAACCCTTAGAGGACATTTTGTTTAACTGCGAAATACTCAATTCAAACTAGTGAAAATCAAATTTTCGCGAATTTCGCGGATGGTGGTCTTGATCAAATTTTAACCCTTAGAGGAAATTTAGTTTAGCTGCGAAATACTCACTTCAAAATAGTGAAAATCAAATTTTCGCGAATTTCGCGGATGGTGGTCTTGATCAAATTTTAACCCTTAGAGGACATTTTGTTTAGCTGCGAAATACTCAATTCAAAATAGTGAAAATCAATTTTTGCGAATTTCGCGAAATGTGGTCATGGTCAAAATTTATCCATAATGGACGACTTTATTTGGCGGCAAAATACACAATCAGAAGAAGCAAAAAAATAATTTTTGTATTCAGATATGAGAATAAGAGAAAGAGTGTTTTTTTCTATTGTGTAGGATGATGACCATAGTTATAGCGATGTCGCAATTTTTTTTCAGCGAAAGCTTAAGTCTACATAGTAGCTATACACACACCAAATTTCAATAAGCTGGGATGTATAGTAAAAAAGTTATCCAGGAAAAACGTTAAAAATCGTGATTTTTTAAACTTCTGAACCACTTCCCACGACCCAAGAAGGGACTACGAAAAAAATTTGTATGCAGTTTTTCGGACATTTACCTGGTTGAAGTCCATGCCAAATTTCAATATGATATCTTTCATGGCTTAGGAGTAAATTACGAAAAACTAAAGTGTGACCGACAGACAGACAGACAGACAGACAGACAGACAGACAGACAGACAGACAGACAGACAGACATGGCTAGATCGATTCCTCTTGTCACCTTGATCAAGAATATATATATATGTCTATATCTACCGCGACTCCTTTGGTATGTTACATACACCGTGCCAAACTTAATATACCCTTTCCTTCGGAAAAGGTATAAAAATGATTTCCAGAATTTTTACCGAATATATATGTTATATTAAAATGAATTCAAAAAATTTCGAAAAAAATTCAAAAAAATTCACATTTTTCAAATTTGAATGGCTATAGATCTTGAAATAAAACTTTGATTGAAACACATCCCAGCCAACCATTGGAGTCCGCACGGTGCACCTTAAGGACTCCCAATGCGGTGCGTTTACACTCCTAAGGAGCCTCCTAAAAGGATCCTAAATAAGCGTGTTTGCGGGAGAAAAGGGTCTTTTCAAAACATATGAAAAAAGTGTGCCCTGCGGACTCCTAAAAGGAGCGTTTTCGGCGTCCTAAAATGCTCCCTCAGATAAACCACAAGAATTCCGTGCGGACTCCTCTAGTAGCCTACAATTTTTAAAAAAAGGACTCCTAAATTATTCCAAAAATAACCCAGGAGGAGTGTTTTAGGATTGTTTGATTTCCTGTACATTGAGAAATAATAAAAAATCAACCATTTTCCTTTTTAAAAATTTCTAAGGCATTCCAAAAAAAAATTTCTTATTACTTTTATCAACTACTTTTACTTAGGACATTGTAAAATGTTAGTTTCTAAAAGTTACCCAAAAAAGTTTTCTCGCCTAAATCTCTATTCCATTTCATTAAGGGAAATTCCCGTAAAGATACATCACCATTGCATAAAGTTGCAAGCCATAAATAATGAAAAAAACCATGCCAACTAGATAATGCAATTTTAAAGCATGACTCTCTGAACGCTCCTTGACGGTGCTCTTGAGGACCCGGACCGGAGCACTCCGAAAACGCTCCTTCAAGGAGTCCAAGTGGGAGTCCTTTAAAACTCCTGCTCCGCATATGGTTGGCTGGGATAATACATCGTTGTAAAGGTCAATTCTTCATATATTTATCAAGAAAATGCAAAATGCATACATACTTCCTGAGATTTTGAGAAAAATTTAGAAATTGACGCGAAAATTTCAAATATCGTCCTCCTGACCACAAAATCAATTTAAAAAAAAATTGGGTTGTCAGATATTATCTGATTTAGTGAACCAGAAAACAACCATTAATAAAAACCAGAAACAAAATTAAAGTTTAATTTTGTCCACTTGTGTTATTTTTACTTTTCTGACCCACGCACAGCATCTCAGATTTCCTTTTTATCTTCTACATACTTATAAAGCCGAAAAAATTGAAGATTTTATGGGGGGGAAAATTTAGATATGATGTTTTTTATAAGGTTAAAATTGATTTTAGCTTCCAATATTAATGAGCATAAATGAGCGTCTGGAAACGCTGGTATGCATATTTGTATATTTAAAAGATGCCGAAGCAAAAATATCAAATTTTGTACACAAGTGTAATCGAAAAAGGCCTAAAACAAAATTAAAAACCGGCTTTTGGATCTAATATTTCAAATTCTATTGGAGCTGAGGTATGTACGTATTTATTTCCTCCAACAAGAGTTCCGTAAACAAATTTTTACCCTTTTTTGTCAAATAACAATTAATCAAAAGAGGTGTTTCAAATGAACAAGAGACCCACAAAAAGAACCTAAAACAATTTGTCACACATTCGAAGCTTTGGCGGCGTCAATGACCATTTAAGTTTCGAACGATTTCGATACAATTCAAATTGAGATTAAAACTATTCTATTTTTATGAATACTTGTCGATTTTTTATCTTTTTTTTTTTTGGTGTAAAAAAAGGCCTTTAAATGTAAAAGGAGAAAAAGTTTATAGCGAAATTATGTGGGATAGGCCAGTCAACACACGTTGATGGGATTAAAAAACATGTTCAAATAAAATTTTTTATGAAGTTCGATGATTGCCTTCAAATGAAAATCTGATAGCATTTTATTGAAAATTTAAAACATCAATTCATTTTATCTTCTGACTGTGAATCATTCGATCTTTTTTGTGAAAAAACCAAAAAACATTTCATCGTAAATTAATTTTCCACAGACGCTTAGCAATTGCATTGAATGAATGTCGTTGGACGACATTCGAGCCCCCAATTCCACCAAGAGTTTAAGATATCATTGAGCAGAAGAATTTTTTGGCTTCAATATTTAAATTCATCGAATTGAATGAAACCACAAAATGAACATTCATCGAATTCGCATCTTCGAGATTTCAGACACTCAATCGACGGAGTATTTATTACAATCAGTTGATTCATTTTGAATTGCAATCTGAAGTTTATTAAAGCGTGTTAATTACTTGACTCAAGGTTACTTCGAATATAATTGCTATAAATATCTAATGAAACATTATTGATAGATCTCTCTTCCTAAGTCCTTAGAGTTCGCACCAAATGCCAGACACGCAATACAATATGTCGTTTTGTCCATTACCCAATGAAAGATACCAACTCACGGGAAATGAGATTAAAATAAATTTCGTTCGATATGGGTAGCAAATATTTGACCTTTGATAGATAAATTCATTCGACGTTGAAGTTTTGATAAAGGTCTCAAGTCATCGTTCACTTTCGACTGCGGCTGTGGGAATTGAACTTGACAGCCAACCCGAAGGCGGATGAAAATTGGAATTTAAAGAGCTTGGCGTTCAAAATTGTTTGCCCGGAATGTAAGAAGGCTCGGAGTGTTTGCCTTTTGCGGTATAATATTTGACAAGGCATATGTTCTCACTTCATTACGGTGCTTTTAGCGGTGTTCACATGATGCCATATGATATTATTTACATTAGGAGAGATTTGTCTATGTGCAGATATAAGTATTTTAAATAGTTTCGATTTTGGTGGCTTCTCTGATACTATGTCCCTCGAATTCGTTTCGCTCGTCTGATCTGAGCCTTTTGTTGTTCTCCTGCAATGTCTTTAAGCTGTCTACATTGTCGCTAAGGGCCCATAAGTCCATTTCTGTTAACCGATTAGGGTGCCAAAACAATTTATAGGGTGGGAAAATTTATGAAAGAGTTTATTAAAATTGTAGTCATTGAAACCTTAAAAAAAATTAAATCTTAATAGTGCAACAGGATCATGCGAGATTCCCCAAATGGGCATCTCAAAAATAAAGGCACCCATTAATGCAATGCAATGTAGTAACGCGGGACAAACCCTACTAGGAGCCTAGTTCTTGGCAGAAACCCCAAAGGGATCACAAAACTGGAAAGCTCCAACGTGGGCGTAATAAGCCTAAGAGGTAAACTTGAAAAAAAAAAGAATTATCGATTTCAATCTAACTCTTTTCGATCGAACTTTACTCGCGACATCGGAACAAACTCTTGGTTTGTGGTTTCATCTTTCAATGTTTCCATGCTGAGAGTCCAACAGTTAGAGACACGACCAGATTATGCCGATGTTTGGTAGTTTTGTGTGATGGATTGTCGTGGCACAAGGTGCGGCGGAGAAGAATTTTTTTTAGGCCCCTTTGTAAACGACATTCTTAGCAAAATTGGGTGCCACAATTCGTTGCGGTCGTTTGTCTTAGTCGACTTCAAAAATTTGTCTATTAATTGAGATCAGAGAACACGGTTCGCAATGATTGCGATTGAACGATTCATTTGTCTTCTTCGCCTTGACGATTCGATTTCAGATTTGCCAATTGATTTTGATTTCATTTCTTTGAATGTTATTAAAATGTGTCGCCGAGATTTCTATTGATTATTTATTGGATTTTGTACCCGACACACAATGTGTCGAGGGTATATTGCGTTTGTGCGGTTGTGTGTAACACCCATCCATCTGTCCGTCGTCTGTCTGTATTACAGTTTGCTTATCGAAGCAGTTGACCATGATGACATTTGGTATGCGTGCTCACGGGGACCTGAGCAAAAACAAGTTCGAGAATGACCCGATCAGACCATTTTTAAAGGTACCTCCAGTACTAGGGTCTGTAAAAAAAATCCCAAAACTGCCCCAAGATTGGGTTTTCACACAGAGAAAACGATACTACATAGAATGGAAGAAAAACAATAAGATTTCTTTATGGTTTTTATCCAAGAAGATTGTCTTATTGAAACCATAGAGAAAAACTTATTGTTTATTTTAACGAAAAATTGAACGAAATGTTAAGAAGATAACTTCTTAATTTTGATATGAAATCTTGTAAAAAACAAGGTCGGCGGGTTCCATCCCTGGTTCCAGCGAGCGTTTTTTTTTTCTTTGGCCTGCGGCGGGGTTCGAACTCGGGCCTTCCAGATTACAAGTCTGGCACACTTCAACTACGCCATCGCGAGATATGAATTGGGCTTGCTAGATTGATTATATCAATGTAAGTGCAAAAAAACTGGTTTGTCTTTTTAAACTATGGAATGAATACGGAATTCATATACTTTTTTAAATCAATAAGTCTTTCTTTTAATATTAAAAAGGCTTCTTCTTAAAACGATTTTCTTCCAATAAGGAATCTTATCAAAACGCCATTTTTATAAGAATGTCACATAGTTTGATTGATAAGGTCACCTATTTATTTTACTATATCAAGAAGTTTTCCATATTCTTCAACAGAAATAATAAGATATTCACATTAAATATATGAGGATATCTATTAAAATGTTTCAATAAGATTTTCTGTATGCACTCAAAGAGTTTTCTCTAAGGAAAAAGCACATCGTTCATATAGTTTAAGAAGATTTCTCCATAAAATCGCTCAATAAGGGGATCTTATCGATTTTATGGGGTCATATTTTTCTGTGTGCAATGAAATTTAGACGGCTTTCTTAAAGAAATTGAATAAAAGTCGGCATATGGCGCCCTTATGGCCTTAAAAGTTTCAAGAATACTTTTTCTTAATGGTCCTGTTTTCTGGGCGCATTTTAAAAATTATTTAAACATCTGTGTGTCTGTGTCGGGTATTGGACTCGCCTGACTATAACACCTTTGCTTGTTGTTTTTGTATATTTTTATTCACGGGATATACGTATATTCAGATTAGAAAGAATGATTGATGGCCTTAGCAATGAGAAAAAAAAATCCCATAAAAGAATTCCCAATTGACTTCTTATATCCGGAAATTCAAAAAAAACTACATTTGTGACATGATTTTTGTTAAAACGCATGCATTTTGAAATTTTCAAGGTTTGAATGTCTTCGATGAAAACTTCAACCGAGAAGTCCTTAAAGGTCATTCAAAGGCCTTAATCAACTTTACATCGGTATTGAGTTTCACATGGTATGAATATTGGATCGCCCTTAGTCCTTCTTTCCAGCTCTTCAAGATGAATGCAATATGCATCAGCAGCTGTCCTTGAAAATTAAAAAATGATCTTTCTAGAAAAAT
>CM035807.1:86000850-86123369 GCA_020466095.1 Chlorops oryzae
ACTTCTGCAGGATGTCTCAATTTCCATTGTATTCTCATCTTATTTCCTTGCTCGAATTGTTTGCTCTTCAGTCTGATTATTTGATTTCATAGCTTTCATTTTTTTGACTTTTAAATGTTTAGCATTTCTTTTTTTCCCCCCCTTGACGTTCTTGTCAGTTCGTTATCAATTTTTTTGTTGACTCGGTTGTAGGTAGCAGGATTTGTGGGCTAACGCAATAACGTATTTTAAATGCCGTTATTTGTCTGACTAAAGACTCTATTTAAGGTGCTAGGGACTATGCACCTTTTTTTTTTTTTTGACAGGATTCAAAGGTTGAAAAACATGATTTGTTCAATGACAAGACACAATGATTGCTATGGCAAGAAGTCCTTCTGTCTAGACCTTCAATTTTTCTGAAGAAATTTGTACTTACTTTCTTTTCTTTTTGGAAGAATCGTTTATATTCTTAATGGGGGCACTGATGCCTACCAAAAAGACTGTGGAGATAAAGAGTGACATGCGATAAAGAGTGATATGAGTTTTCTTTATTGGAGCAAACTAATGCATCGATGGAGATGGGATATGATTTCCCAGAGCCTCGTCGGGACTCATGAATTGTAGTATAGTAGCTCTGTCCGGAGCTGGCGTTGGCACTTCACTTTTCTTTACTTCAAATTATCTTCAGGAGACCTATAGGTCGTTCCATTAGGTAAGCAATTGTGATCCAAGATAGCGTTTGATCTTTGCTCTCTTGCACCTACATATCGAGAATAAATTTCATACAGGTCCCGAACTGCCCTCTAAGGGTTTCGTAAAGAGACTGCAGCTTTCTCATTTTAGTCCTCTGCAGCTGACATGGTCTAATTTTAACACTACATAAATACATATAACTGACACGGGGTCTAATAGACGTCTCATCTCTGAACTGACTTTCTTTTTGGAATTCCCGACTGGCGGGTTTTTGGTCTTATTTCCTATAAGAGCAAAAAGTTTTCAACCCAAAAAAGGTTAAACATTTGAAATAAAAGGAATTTTTTTTTATATAGCACAAGGATCGTGACTTCGGATCTTACAAGCGCATGCAAGATTTTCTGTTTTTCGGCGTCTTTCAAACTACGACGCACAGTGCTTCGTTCCATAGACAAAAATAAAAATAAAAAAAATTGTTTTAATATATTGATGAAATATATATTTTCGTAAAGATAATAAAACAACTAATATAATTATAAGAAATATATTTATGGTTTGATTCTTTTGCTCACCACTAGAGGGCGCTGAACTTAGACGATTTTAAGCAAAACTGCTTTAACAAAAAAATTCGCTCAAGTCGGTTCACTAAAAATAATTTCAAAAATTTATTTTTTCGTGAAATTACTTCAAACTTAATTTTTTGACTTTTTCAATATATAAGTAATAAAAAAAAATAAACTTTAAGGCAAAGGGGCTTAATATCATTTTGTTTTTCAGCTTGAAAAAGGCACACTTTTTTTTCATACCGAAAAACGGGTATTTTTTATTTTTATTTTCAATACGTTACATATTCCTCTAATAAGTTATGGAAAAATCTGACTTCTATCGAACCAACAAATAAAGAAACAGAAGATTTTAAAAATGTATATTTTCATGATTTATTCTAAAGATTTCTTTGTAAACATTTTTAAATGCAACCAAAAAGTATGCTTTTGAATATTTATGAAATGTGCATGCATTTATAAGTCTTAACCTTCGTTGTTTTTCGTTGCAATTATATAAAAATGTGGCCGATTATTGAACAAATTAAATCTTAAGTCTTTGCTTTATCTCTCTCGCTTACTTTAACAGAACTGTCTGCGAAAAGACTTAAGACGCGAACGTGAAAACAGAAATACAAATCTTACGAAATTAATGGAGGAAGGAGGGGTCAATATCAATTAAATATAATTTTTTGATAAGATCGCATATATATATGCTCTTTCCCAAATTTCTATGAAGTTTGTAGCAATAGATCCATTTTTATAGCCGAAAATAACTTTGGTGGGTATGGGCGGTGGGTGGTGGGAGGGGTCTAGTTTGATGAAACTTCGAAATTTTCTTAACTAAGCCATATTACGGCCTTGTGCCAAATTTCATTGTCCTACGACACTTCTTTCTATTTTTGTCCATCGAATGTATGGGATCGAAGCACTGTGCGACCCGACGTCAGCCGCAGAGGGTTAAGCATGCATTGAACTTTAAAATTTTAAGACTACATCAATGGGCTTAGGATTTAAGTATGAAACAATTGCTTGCTCTTTCCTGATGCTTCTACTCATTGATAGAAGTTACAAGGATATAATCGGGCTGCTTTTTATACCCGACACACTATGTGTCGAGGGTATATTGCGTTTGTGTGGTTGTATGTAACACTCAGAACCAGTCGAGATAGACCATACAATAATATATAGAAATGATCAGCGTCACTAGGAGATTCGATTTAGCCATGTCCGTCTGTCTGTCCATCTGTTTGTATACAGTTTTCTTATCGAAGGAGTTGAGTTGGTATGCGTGCTCACGGGGACATGAGTAAGAACAAGTTCGAGAATGGACCCGATCGGACCATTTTTAAGGGTACACACCAGTACTAGGGTCTGTTCGAATAATCACTAAAAACTGCTCTTAAATGCGCAAAAATGCTTTTGATTATAATTTTGATAAAGTCTTACTTCGTTGTTTTTTTGCAATTTATAAAAATTGGCCGATTATTGATAAATTAAATCTTAAGTCTTTGCTTTATTCTCTCGTTATTTATCAGAACTGTCGCGAAGAGTAGGACGAGTGAAAAAAATAAAACTGTACGAATTAATGGAGGAAGGAGGGTCATACAATTAAAAAGTTTTTATTCCTTTATAATTGCTCTTCCCAATTCTCATGAAGTTTGTAGCAATAGTCATTTTATCGAATAACTTTGGTGGGATGTAACGGTGGGTGGTGGGAGGGGTCAAGTTTGATGAAATTCGAAATTTTTAACTAAGCCATATTTGGCTTGCCAAATTTATTTGCACGTATATTTAATTTTTGCCATCGAATAAGGAATTCGAAAAGTGGACGTAGCAAGGGCCGTTTTCAAGTAAATTTAGCAAAAGTCGTTATATGTGCACTTATGGCCTTAAAGCCTTTTAATATAAAACAATGTTTGACAATGTGTGTCCGTGTCGGGTATTCTATTGTCAGGCTCGCCTGACTATAACACCCTTACTTGTTTTTTAATTGGAAAAAGGCTGCCTGCAATTTTGTGCCTTATTTTTTTGGGATTTATGCATATCGCAATCAGTTTGTTTTAAAGTGAAAAGGCGTATAAATCATTTCGCCTCTCAGATCGCAGTGATTTCAGAAGAAAAGATCCAAATAATTTTTCTCTTTTTGTGACAGATTTTTTTCTTTTATTGAAATTTATCCTTTATGCAAAATATCTGGAAATATCCAGCTTACATCAACATGCACAAGGATCTCTGTCTGTCTCTTCCGGATGCATTTAAGTATGTACGAGTACGTAAAAAGTTTACGAATGACAAATTTATGCAGTGTCAGTGCGAAAGCAACGCTGCGTGCACTTTTTAGCCAAAATCATGCAAAGCCGACCTGCTTCAATGTTGATTTTTTTATTTGAGTTTTTTTTTTTTTTTCAAAAAATACTCTACTTTATGAGGATTTTCAGGCGCCGGATTCCTTCCTCCGCCTTCGCATTCGAAGTGTTAAACGAAACGAAAAAGTGAACTTTTCGTGAAAGTGATTTACGCCATCATCATAATAAATTCATGTGATTTATACCCGAGGACTGTGCCGTAGCTATGAATGTGTGTGTGTTGTGTGTGTGTTTATTATGTGCATGTGTATTTATTGGCTCGAAAAAGAGCAAAATGCGTTGTTTGAACTACGTGAGGCGTAGTCCATCGATTCTCATGATTCGGTTAATGATGAGCTCGTAGATTCGTTGTTGAGTGGAATTCACCCCGAAGAAAGGAATGATGGGGTATGATCGCGTCTGTGGTGCTGATGATAGCTTTATAATATTTGAAAAATTTTAATGAAACAAAATAAAGAATTCTCGATAATGTAGCAGATTGAATTCTGGGCGCTGCGGCGCTAAAGGCTGCTCTGCATTAAAACAACGAGCTCTCGACGATGAAATCCTTAAGCTTGCCATATTATCGCGTTAATGGGTTTTTAATTTAAGTGAAATAGTCTCGCAGCATGTGCATATTCCTTCCATGATGAAGGAGAAATCATTTACTGAAACGACGTTGAACGGATCTGCACTTTCTCACTATAACGCTCTATGTATCTCTCCGCAGTGGCGTGTCTAGAGAAATACTGCTTTGATAGTGCTTATATTTTCCACAGTGGTATATTGAACAATTATAAGACATTAACCCAAAAATTTTTGGGGGGGCTAGAGGAAGTTTAGAGAGTTATGGACCAAAAACCAAAAAAATCCGAAAAATTTATGGCGTCCGATTTGGATGAAAATTTATATATAGAATAAGCAAAAAATGCTAAGAATTTTGGCGTCAAAATTTTTTCAAGAATCCGATTACAACTAGTCTAGTTAGGGCCTAGTTCCAAACTGGTCCAGAAAGGACCAGTGTTTTGAAACAATTTTAGTGCTAAAATTCTTAGAATTTTTCACTTATTCTACATATAAATTTTCATCAAAATCGGACGTTATGAAATTTTCGGATTTTTTTGGTTTTTGGTCCATAACTCTCTAAACTTCCTCTAGCCTCCCCCCAAAAATTTTTGGGTTAATGTCTTATAATTGTTCAATATACCACTGTGGAAAATATAAGCACCATCAAAGCAGTATTTCTCTGGACACGCCACTGTCTCTCCGTTTTCCCCACTCTCTCATCACTCACTCGTCGTTCGGGTCCCATCGTGGACACATAATTTATTTAATAAACAGGAAATTATGTACTTCAGAAATTAATTGCACAAATTGTGTGTTTGACGCGCTCCTCATGATTACGGTGCTAAGTCGTTGATGGGACAGCTCAAGAAACAGCAGATTCTGCCAAGGTTAAGCCGCTTTTCTCCTTGTTCTCTTCATGTGCGTCACTGCATTTGTGTGTGTATAGTGTGTGTGTGTGTTTATTAATGGCAAAAAATTTAGATATTGCAAGCCATGCTGGGTTTTTCTTCCTCTACTTTCTTCATTTTGCACTTTTATTTCTTCGCATCTCTCGCTGGTAATTAATAAACAGGGCTCGGATATATATGCGTTTATAAATTTAAAGCATACTTTATGGGGGAAAAACTTTTCTTACCAACATTTTGCGAATAAGTCTAGTGAAGTTGAACTTCAAACGGCTTTTCTACCTTCATTAAAATTCTTATTGAAGTTAAAAATCTATTTGAATCTTCACTTTATGTGAGTTGAACAAAATTTTTACTCCATAAAGTATGCTTTAAATTTATAAATGCATATACATATATCCGAGCCCTGTTAATAAATATTTATTCAATGTCAACTGTGAAGAGGCTGATTAAAGACGCAAACCGGAAGCGCCTTGACGCTTCTCGAAACGCGCCGCTCTTAATTTCCTTTAAACAAACGCTTTTCATATTAAGGAATTTTAATGAGATCATAGGTATAACACGGCTTTCAAAGTGTTTTATTCCTTGGAAAATGAAACATTGAAGATTCTTCAGTGATAATTATTCCACTGTGTAATTTTCGAAAATATAAAAATAAAAATTAAAAAATTTAAACGCAACAAAAAAGGTTCCTTTCCACATGATTGTTCAAACCTTGAGCATGTTTAGACGCCTTTGATTATCGCCATGGCTCTTTCGTTTATTATTTCAATCAATTTGCTGCCTAATTTAATCAACACACATAGGCTATAAATATAAATACAGAAGCAGTATCGAAAGGACTGAGCAAAGGAGTGCAGTTTCTGCTGTGATTCATGGGATTGTGTATACTTTTCAGGATTAAATAAATAAATGCTCACGTACAATGAGCTCTGTATGAATAAATAGGACTTTTTTCTTTTGCCATATGTGCTTCGACGTTTTTGTGTTTTTTTGTTATTGTGTTCTTCTTTTCATAACATTTTTCATAGAATATTCTATGCGTACCTACAATACATATATAAAGAACATGCAGGCATACATATGTATGTGCACAAGAACGTACTAGATGAAGTCATGCCTACGTGTTATGATAAAAATTGAAGGCTCGGAAGATTCCTAATAGATTATAGTAATGCTAAAGATATTTTTTAACTATATTGCACGTATTATTAGTTTCGAAATTGATTGTGATTGAAGAAAGAAAGCTGCTGGAAAAATTATTTCCTAAAAAAACCATTTTTCTTTTCGTTTCTTTTCTTTTCTGACAATTCAATTACTTGGGTTTTTAAAGGAAGACATTTTTGGCGATATTCTTTCAGCTCAATGAACCATCATTTTTGAGTTTCTGATTGGATCTTCAATAAATGTAGAATGAAATTATTAAATCGTTTGGTTTTTTTTTTTTGGGAAATAATGTTATTTAATTTAATGACATCAGTTTCAATAACACAGTGACACATTTTTGTGATCATCGAATGTAAACAAAATTATAGTTACAGCTCCCGAAAGTACCTATGTAATTGATAAATGTAGCAAATACATACATGCATAAATGTATTTGATTTTGTTAGATTGTTATACAAGTAAATTTTCAATCGGTCTCGCAAAGTGTGGGCTAGTATTAAGCTGCTCAGTATCTTGATTTTACTTGTGGCCTTATCTAAGGCCATAAAAGCAAAGCTTTGGCCGTTAACATGGAGGAAAAAATTGAGCCGAAAAAGCTGCGTATAAAAAAATTTTTTATTAATATAGGAATTTACTACATTTATCAAGCGCTCGCACGAGCTGCAGCTGAAATTTTATTTTCATTTCACGTGTTGCATCGAGTAGATAATTATGCGGTAAACCCAACCACCATCCATCTGATAACACACCAGTCGCAAAGACAGACGGATGTCTGAAATATGAGATGTAAGATCTTTTGAAATCCAAACATATACATACTCATACACATACAAAATTAATATCATATTATAGGTAGCAAGGTGTCAATTTTTCAATTTTTTCAAAATCGTCCGACAAATCTAAAATCACATTTTTTTTAAAGAAAAATCTTTAGTCTTCAAGTGGAAAAAAAATTTTTTTCTCCATATGTACTTATAAGAAAATATGGAGCTATATATGCAGCTTTTTCAGGAAAAAATATTTTATTTATGTTCATTTTCATACAAAGTAATTAATTAACGGGGGTTATGTTGATGTTTTTTCATGTGATTGATAAGTCTCTAAAAAAAAATTAATATATCAATAAGGATCTTATAGTTAGTACCCATTTCGGAAAGACCATCAAATTATCCTTCAAAATCCACATGTCCCAAGAAAAAAGAACCTATATCATGGAAACTATCAAGGAAAAACAAAATTCCCGATTCCAAATTTTCTTTTTTTCGTGTTTTCAGAGCACGATGCCACCCCTTAAAAACACTTTGTTTTGGAAATCGTTTATACTGTTAATTTTGTCATAATATTAACTTTCAAAAACCACTTGGCCCACAAAAATTGCTAAGCAAATTTGGCTGTACTAAAGTAAAATATGCTACAACATTTTTCAATGAAGTTCATACAAACTTGCAATGTAATAAGAAATAAATTTTGAGTATACTTTTAGGGTAAAAGTTTGTCATAAGAAAAATTCATTTCAAAACAAAAGTTCATACAAAATGTGTGCTCTAACCAGGGTTGGCAACCGAAACGAATAACGGTTACGGTAACGGTTACAATTAATTTTAAGTTTCGGTTACGGTTATACCGGTATGAAACGGTTTTTTGAATATTAAAATTTTGTTTTCGCATCATTTTTTCAAAAATACTTTTTAAGCTTTAACATTTATTCTGAACGCAATTTAAGGCATTTTAAGAAATAGCTTAGAACTTTTCATCCTTTTTTTGTGCAAAGCAGACTGTTGTTTCTTATTACCATAACAGCGGAAAAACTTTCAGCATCCAGACGGTTTCTTTGTGCGTTCATGGCAACATAACTGGGACATTACACGAGACAAGAGCATGCATACTAGCAGAGTCGAAAGACTTGCCATATAAAAATATTGATAAAATTTGTATCCCGTAAATTTTTTTTATAAAGTAATACCGAAACCGATATGTTTTTTATTTCGGTTACGGTAACGGTTACGGTATCGGAAAAGAAACGGTTTTGAAACGGTTACGGTTACGGTTTCGGTTACGGCTGCCAACCCTGGCTCTAACGAAATCAAATTTTTATGAAAACTTCAGAATGTTTTCCTTGCGTTAATTGTAAGCTGTATGCAAAATTTAAAGACATTCTGACCAAAGGAAAAAGTTTATATTAAAAATTTATTTCGAGTTGTATGGGGGGTGGGTGGTGGTCTCGACCGATTTTGATGAAACTTCATATTTTTCTTAATTTTATTGAGATAAGGTTTAGTGCCAAGTTTCATCACTCTGCGAACACTCCGTATAGTTTTTACACTCAAATGTATTATGCGATCCCACTGGGTCATGGGAGGAAACTGGAAACGCCCATTTCCCGAGTTTTATCGCTTAAAAAAAAGTTCCAAAACAGAAGCTTATACTAAATATGTGATCTAATGGAATCATTAAAAAAAATTAAATTTTTTCCAAAAAAGATTTTTTGATACCTTGCTAATTATAGGCACATAAATGCAGTATGTACATAGAACTTTAAATGTAGAGTTCCAAAATACCCCAGCGGGAAATGTCACCCTGACATCACCGGTGAAGTCAGGGTGACTTGTCACCCTGGCATGCGTGACAATTCATAGGACGCCTAGCATGACATTTGTACAGGAGTTGGACAGCGATTTCACCGGTGACATGTCCTCCTAGGAGGAGCGATGGCGAAAAAAGCATTTAAGAGAAGCACATGCTCTTTTCTCTCTCAATGTTAATTTATAGAATCCATAGCTGGTCAGTTGAAAACTCTCTTATTTGCCCTCTCTTTGAATATTTCGAAAATTTTTAAAAATCAATTTTTAATAATTTTTGTTCGCCTCAGCCAGGGATCGAACCCGCGATCTTCGGATCCAGAGTCGAGCACTCATCATCTACGCCACTTCATGCTAACGCTGAACTGACGCGAAAACCTTATTTAAATTTCAGTAGCCAATGAGAGGCAAGCACATGAACAGCATCCCTCCACGATGACATGTCCTCCAAGATGTCATGCATGACAATGTCACCTATATGTCATCGATGACATCACTGGTGACTTTGTCATGTAGGAGATAATTTTCCGCTGGGACCCTTTCAGACCACACACATCTGCATCACATATATGATCTGTAGGGCTCGGATTTTGTTGACTTTTATAATTTTAAAGCATACTTTATGGAGCACAAATATTGTTCATCTTACCTAAAATTAGGATTAAAATCGATTTTTGACTTCAATATGAAATTTTTTGAAATTAAAAAAGCGATTTGAAGTTCAACTTCGCTTAACTTATTCGCAAAATGGTGCTACGAAAATAATTTAGCCCCATTAAGTATGCTTTAAATTTTTAAAAGTCATTAAAATCCGAGCCCTGATGATCTGCATTAAGCATTAGCTGTTTATTGAATGAGGTGGCCAAACGTCTCGCATTCTGCGGAACCATGTCGCAATGATAGTTATAGTCCCACATCACAATATTTAGTAAAACAGTCCAGAAATCATCAAAGGCGTCCCGCGTGTGCTCTGCATTTCTTATTTAATATGGACATCTGTGACAAATTTTCAAAAAAGAAGTAAAGAAAAAGCTGCAACTCATGTGAAAAATATGATTATAAAAATGATAAAAAAATGTGGTTGTATATTAAGAGAAAAGGAACATTGTTTTTATTGATAAATTGTGGTCTTCATTTCTTCGAAACACATTTTTTTCGATTTTTCACAATTTGCAAGAATTGTCAACCAGCTGTTTGAGCCAAAACTGTTTGAGGACAAAAATTCTATAACGTACTTTTTCGCCAGAGTGCTCTAAATGCATTTAAATGAACGGATAAATGCAGATTTAGCTTCTAGTCTGAAAAGTCTATTTTTCTAACGATAATAGGTGAATTCGTTCGTCCACTAGTCCTAGTTCTAAAATTTGGAAGCTTAGGAGGGCTTTTCTAATAAATAAAATCAATTCCCCAAAATAATGGAAGCATGGTTTCTTATTGAAATATCAAAACACCTTTGTGACCGGCGGTCAGCTGTTCCTGCCCTTTTGCAAACTTAAGATTCAATTACTCTTGATTGAAAGTAACATAACTTAACTTATAAAAATCTGTTTTCCACAGAATAACAATCCGTTCTAAAGGCTGGTCCCCAGTTCCCCAAGGAATGAAAAACTCCATATAAAAAAAAGCCAAAGAAATGCTTAAGAAATATTTCTTGAAGAATTTTTCTGCATGCAGTCCCCAGTTCGGCAAAAAAGTAGTACATATTTTAATACGTTTTTTTGACATAAGATGTGCACGGTAACCCAGGCTATCAGCAGAAATAATTGCAAATGAATTGTTTCTTGGAGAAATTTTGACAAGTGAAGTAGGTCAGTTGTGATTGTATAGAAATAGTGCATCCATTTTTCGGGTTTTTTCAGAAAAACATGGAGAAAAACGCCAAAAAAAAACCAAGAACTCCATATCATTTCTAAAATAAAGAGTAAATGCAATATATTTACACACGTTACATTGCAAACAATAACTTCTTAATGCTTACAAATTGTTATCCATTTTCCTTTTTGGTTTTTCCTTTGTTTTATACGTATGCGCGCGCTTTTTATTCTGAACGTTTACAATCGCGCCTTTTTAATTTCTGTGTTTCGTTTCACTTTTTTGCCACATGTGACA
Source organism: Chlorops oryzae (assembly GCA_020466095.1). NCBI lineage: Eukaryota > Metazoa > Arthropoda > Insecta > Diptera > Chloropidae > Chlorops > Chlorops oryzae. The sequence goes on from CM035807.1 coordinate 86,011,740, forward strand.
TATGACATATTGCCTCTGTTGCACTAAAAATTTCTGTAGTACTACAATTTTTCCTCGGAGATATAAATAGAACATTTCTGCTGACATTCCTTACCGAACTGGAGACCAGCCTTAACGTCCAATGAAGTTTTCAGTAACTGCTCCCATACAAAATGTACTAAACAAGTCAGCAATAGCGGCCTTTACACGTTCACGTTTACCTGCAGTCATGCGTGGAGCGATTAAAAGGAATGACCGTGTAAAGGCAAAAAATTCGAGCATGACAAGCGGAATTGCTAGAGCGCCTATTAGATTAGCGAACTCGGCATGTGAGCAAGGTTTGATGAGAGTGAGAGAGAGGTTTGCTATTACACTATCGTGCGCGGCATGTCGAACAGCATGGTAAACACAAAATATCACAAATTTTTGAAAACCATCAAACCGGGCATGTCAAACCGTAAACTACGCTATTACACGAGTTTGATGACTCTCATCAAACCTTACTCACATGCCGAGTTCGCTGATCTAATAGGCGCTTAAGAATTTGTTCTTGGAATTTCTTTGCATGATGCAATGCTTGCAGGGAAACATGAAGGTGTAAAGGCCACAAATAGTAATTGAGCCTTTGCGCCCGTTTACACGTACGTCAACATCATTCAACCAATCGGTGTTTGTTGGAAACTGGAGAGCGGGGAGAGGAATGCCACTCGGACATCTACCACTTTAGAGGTACATCTACCACTATTTTCACTTTCTTCTACTTCTACCACCCTAGTTCCAAATCTACCACTTTTTTTAAAACTTATTTATGCATTTGTTTTATTTATTTTATGATCATTTAGGACAATTGAGAACATGAAACATGTGATTTAATTTAATGTATTATTGAAAACCATGCTGGCAGTTTCCTATTGTCAAGCATGTTGTCAAGAATGCCAGTATTGACGCTAAACGACATCTATTAAATATTGACACATAATTTAACAATAACGGAAAGTACCTTAAAACAAGTAGTTTTCCTAATTCTCTACATGATCAGATAAGATATATTGTATGAATATATTAAATAATTTTAAATCTACCACTTTTTATAAAAATCTAACACCTTTAAAAATGTTCAAGTCCGAGCATTGTTTGTCAGTCACGCCGCAACTCTTGTTGAAGCAACACCGCGTACGCATCGTGTCTCATTTTAGTTTTGCCGATCTCTGGATTATTGTGCCCTTTTACATTAGGGTAAATATTGGCGGCAATTTCTTGGTTTATTGGTGAGGCGAAGCTCGGAGTGTTAGTTTCTCTACATCCCCGCGCTTCGTCTCGCCTATAAACCAAAAAATTGCCGGCAATAGTTGCTTTAATGTAAAAGGGCACAATGCATCATTCGCAGTGACAGTGGTAGGCGTGCGTTTGTTTACAATTCGTCTTTCTTATTCGCAGTCTTCACAAAGCCAGTGTTAGATTTTGAGCCGTAGATCGAATTGATAGTTATTTTATCCGCGAAGTGATAAAACCTTTTTTTTCCTTTCTGTAACTCAAACCGCCGATCGCGCCGCGCAATTTTCACCCCCCAAATTCAACGAGTTCAGCTCAAATCTATCTATCAGCAGCTTCTTCCTCATGAACAGCAGCAATCCGGAGTAGCTTCAATAGTTAGCCAAGGTACGTGGTCTCTTGATATGTATCTATATTGATAAGATGTATCTATATCGGCACGCTAATCAGAAGAAAACGGGTTAACATATCGCCTATTGTTGAACTATCTTTTCGAACATTCATTGTAATCATAAAATGACGACCCAAATTTCAGTACTCCAAAATTAGACCTCTATATTTCCCTGAGTTCTTATCTAGGAAACAGTATGTATGTATGTATATATAAACCAGACCTATATAGACCTCAGGAATTTGTGAAATTTGTCGTTTACAAAGTTATTCGCTGCGATGATTCATTTTTCAATAGTCAACATAAAGTCCCAATGCACATGAATTAGATATGGGGACATTGACTTGCTTTGCAGGTCCCGATTTAGGGCATGGCGAGCCAAGCTAATGCCCAGAGTAGGAAAAAAGCTGGATAGGTCTCTGTGGACGTGAACAAAAAAACAAAAACTTCGGAAAAATTAATACAATTTTTATTAAAAATATCATTAGGGGTTTTAAAGCTGAGCAAGAACTTTGGCAGATAAAAAGTGGAGCGCATAAATCCTATAAAATTTAAAAGAAAACGGCTGGGCGTTTGGGTTGTCCGAGTTTTTGTTTTGAATCTTCAGTAGGTGAAAACTTTTTCTAAATGAGCCACTTGCCGTTTGTGGGCAACGATAAACGAGCATTAAAAACAAAAACAAAAAAAAAACAATCTTTTGTTCGCCGTGTGTTCCAAGCCTAAAGGGCTTAACAAAGAATATTTTACTTTCTATTGAATTCTGCTTCGGTGAATTTTTCTTCATCGTTTTTTGAGCTAGGAATTTTGAAATATTCCCAACACCTAATATTGTAAATCGCACTCTTGCTTTAACCTAATATTTTTAGAATTTCGCCCATCATTATGAGGAATTTTTGAGATTCTCAAAGTTCATCTAAAAGAATACCAGGAAAATATGTAGAAAACTTCTATTTCACTCAAAATGATTGGCAAAATTTGCAACCACGCACACCTACATACATACATACATATGTATACACAAGAAATCACTCATGTTATAAAATAAGACGATGTTGAAAAAGTTGCTTCAACTTGACGCAATTTTGGTGCGAAATTCAGTGAACTTTAAAAATTATTAAAAGCGAGGGTAAAAACAACAGCAAAATGTTGTCATAATTCAGCAAAAATGTGTGAAGGGGCTTCTTGGAGAAGCGAGAAATTAATTACACTAAAGTCAGCCACAAATTGAAGGGAAGCTAATGTGCTTACTCCCGCTCGACTTACCTAGGCTTGCCATTGAGACGAACGAGGCCAAATTAAGTTGTCACCCGAAGACGATAGCAAAAATAATAAAAAGAAAGCCCAAAGCGACGACAAGGACAAAAAAAAAAAAAAAAAAAAAAATTATAAAAATAAAACCCAATAAAGGGAAAAACGTTGAGACACTTATAATTTCAGTCAAATGAACGTGGTGAGGATTTAACATACAAAGCCACACGCGCAGAGACGCACACACGCAGTATGGGCGGTAATAAGCAACGTAAAGAGGGATTAATTTGGCTAAAGATGTTGTGTTCCATGGCGAAATTAAAGCGATAAGAGCGATTTAATAAGGAAACGAGCTGTCTTGTTATGGACACCAATCGAGAGACGAACACCCGTCGGCGGAAAGGGACGGCAAGCTTAATTCAATTGGCGTTATTTTCATGTCCTTTGATAGTTGATTTTGATTCGTTGAGGCAGTTCAAGGACGACATTTCGGCTTTAATAATGTGTAAACATTGTGCAAAAGCACAACCAAACACAAACGCACACAAAACCACACAAAAGAGGCTCGTGACTCGTGGCTGGATATTATGCCGGAAATGTCGTGGTCAGCTTACACGTAGCATTAGTTACCGTTTGCTTCCTCTGGGAGGGTTAAGCATTTTTGTTGACTTCCCAATGGAATACAATCGGAAAAACCAAACAATGAGCCAAATTGATGTTTCTTTTACCGACAGTTTTTTATTGGGTTCTTTTTTGGAGAAGCAATCCTTTTTCTCCTTCTTTTCAAAGCAGAATCAATTCTAAAGCATAGGTATGTATGTATGTATGTATGTAGTAAAGGCAGCAGTTTTAGGTGAATTTTAACAATAGAATGGTGCCTTTCGAGGGGATTTAAGAAATCGATCAATTCTATTGTTGTCTTCATCGATTAGCTTTCAAAAAAAAAAAAAAAAAAAGGATCAAAGAACTAACACAAATACTCAAAGGATTTATAAATAGAAAACTTTGATTTTTATTCTTTTTCCAGCGATATGAAAAACAAAAGAACATTTTAGAGAATTTTCAAATCTCTTTCTCTTCACTATTTTCGCAATTCTGCTTGGACTTGAATGAATCTCGATAGAAATGGAATCCAAAATCTTAACGAGCCGCTCAAAATACTCTCACAGAATTCGTAATTTCTCTGAGTGGCTCATTAAATGGAGGAGCTCTTTTAGTTTTCTCGTGCTTTCGTATATCCAGTTTAGAAATTTGCTCGAATAAGAATTTAATGTCAAAATGCTACAGTATTATTAGACCGCATTCCTTGTCGAAAAGTTTCCAAGGCATTGTTTAATGTAGTAAAATTTTATTGAAATTTTATCGTTGTTTGCCTTCGAGCTGGCTTAATTGATGGAGGCCGATCGATCTCGTTGCAATTTATTTTCGAATTAAGTCTTTTGGGGCTAGACAAACATGATTTAATACTATTATTGTTGCTGCCAGGAAGTCCAGCTTTTAAGTCCTTAAGTCCTTTTTCCAATGCTTTCTGTATGTAGGTTTGGGAAACTTAAGAAATTTTGTTAATTGAACGTTTGTGAGACACAGTTGTAGCTTGTTTGGGTTAAATCACCTTATGTTTGCTTATGATTTGTTTTTTAAATTTTGTTCCTCTTATATAGTTGCAGGCGCGCAGCCAGGGTGGTTTTGGGGGTGGTGGACGTTTTTTAAGTACCTAAGAATTTCAAGAAATCAGCTAAATTAAATTTAGTATAAAGCTTAAGGATCTCACAAGTTCCTTTCAAAAAGAACAAATAATAATAATAAACACTTAAAGCAGCATCAATCAGTGAGCGTTTGATATACAGGGTGTTCCGTTTGTGATAGTCAACCGGTCGGGAGCTGATAGAGGAGGCCAGAATTAACAAAAAATCGTATGGTAGGGGTGATCACAAATGCACCCCTGAGGAGTTAGAGGGCCTTAAAGTTTTTAGGCAGTAAGTCGAGAAAAATAACTCTCCCACGATAATGGTTCATCGTAGGAAAAAAAAGACTTAAATGCAGTTTGAAGGTCAATTGTATGTGCTTTTAGGCAAAACTAAATTGATGGTAAAAATTTGACCCATTGAGGGAAAACTAAACGGTCAAAGTGAAAAATGCTGAAAAAACTTTCAATATTTTTTACTTTGGAAGCCATTTTGGTATGAAAAGTGTCCAATTAACACCCAAATTTTTTGTTTTATTCAAAATTCTGGATCGATTTCCTTTCATTTGGTACCCCAAATGTCTAATAAATTTTTTATTAATAAGATGAGAAAATGAAATATCTATAACTCCTCAGGGGTGCATTTGCGACTCCTCCGATTTTTTGTTAGTTTTGACCTCCTGTATCAGCTCCTGACCGGTTGACCTTCACAAACGGAACACCCTGTATACGAGTGAATTAAACCATTCAAATTTCGTCCTGTTCACTCATACATTATTGAATTTAAAGCATTGAACACTTTCTCCACCACGCTCTCCATCACCACGCGGCTCTTCTCCATCGAACTGTCTGTCGTCACTTGTAAGTCATGCATCGGACATCAATTCAATAAGCCTGTCCCTTGATTAATTGCGAGCAACGTTGTTTGGTTTTTAATGAAGTATGAAAGCAGACTATGGACTGCTGTTTCCCAATGTTAATACGGCTGAGTTGTGAGTGTGTGCGTGTGTGTATTTAAATATTTGCGAAAAAGCAGACATCTCTGCATGTATTAAATTGAAAAGAAGAAAAAAAACACGCCTCGAGCCTTCCTTCCGTTCGGCGAGTAGGCCAAGTACATACATACATGTGTTCCTTGGCTTGCACCTTTCAGTCATTGTCATGTTGCGTGGCGAAAAGTTTATTAATAAATGAAATTATGTAATGCGAGTTCACATGTCTGTAATGAGCGAAATAAAAGTAAAATAAAAAGAGCAAAATTACAAATATAAATAATATTAAAATAATTGGGAATAAAATCTCTCAGCAAAAGACGTAATTTTGCATAAAAAAAAGAAAGACTTACTCGAAAAGAATGAAGTTGATTTGAAGAGGCATAAAATTCTTAAGCTCCTGCAAACTCTCGTCATGATCATAAATTTAAATTAAATTTCTTTCCAAAGTTTTTCAAGAAAAAATACGGCCAGGGGGGGGGGGGGGGAAGCAAGGGCGGAAGGAAAAACAAAAAATGTCCAACTAATTTCTTCGAAATGGAAATCCTTTCGAGAAAAGGGGCGCATCACGCAGAGAGCGCATCGCCTTACGACTCTATAATTTACGAAATTGATTCCAAAGACTGATTGGATGCTAAAAGTTTTATAAGTTCGGGTTTGATTTAATGGAGCTCCTCGTATGCATGAGAAGGAATTGGAGTCGTAGCGCAACGACAATTCGAGAGTTTTTCTCGTTTACGAATTAAGTCCAATTGCAGCGGCGGCGGCGGCGGCAGGCGATGAGGGACGAAAAATTATGTAAGAGAAAGTAATCAAATCTTTTGGTTTGGATCAGGCATTTTCAAGTCTCATATACGCTTAATATTAAAAACTGGTATTTGACTTCGCACACAGAGCGAAGAATTACATCTAAAAATAAGGAGATTTACGTTTAAATAAGCTTCGGGATCAATGAAAGTTCTAGGGGAAAAAATTGACGAGATATGAACTAGAAAATCTTCTTATTTATATCTGGAAGCGTGTGTGCTTAGCAATCTGATGGGACCGAGGTCGATTTGCAGGCGAAAAAAAGTTGGGGAAAAATGGAGACTTGAAGAGGCAAGTAAATTTTCAATTTTATGGAAAAATTTTGATCCTCTCAGGGAGGAGAAAATAAGATTCCATCCATGCACACAAGGTCTTTCAAAAATTCCTATGAGTTCTGTTAGAACTTTTCTGTTTTATATCTTTGCATAAAAATTTTGGTTCAAAGCTTAATCCTTCTCGTAGTTTTTTAATTATTTTATAAATGTTATATTCTTATCTTCTTTTTTCACGAAAAAAAAAAAGATTTAATGCTCGCTTTAGCGGGAATTCAAACTCGCCGGCCTTGGATCATGAGGCAATCTCTCTCATTAAAAAAAAAAGAATTCCTTCTTTTTTCTACGAGGAATCATTTTTATTTTATTGAAAGTGAATTCCACCTAAAATTTTGGACGGACCTCTTCTTGGAGAAAAACTATAGAGAAATCTTCTAAGCTTTTTTCTGATTTATGGAGTATTTTATGTGGTCTTTTCTCTCTGTGCATGCACGAATGTTGGCTCAGTCCTCGAATGTCGCGCATCAATCGCTTCGAACGGAAAAGCACATTCCTTTGGCGGCAGTCCAATCAAATTAAGAGAAAAAGTTGTATGAAGTGATTTTCTTAGTATGTAGATTGAAATTTGACTCACATATGAGTTTGGATTTATTGAAATTTGACGTTTTTATGGTCTATAAATGGGCGCATGTTAGGGGGTTCTTACCCCAATCTGATAATTTTTTTTTTGGGCTTTTTTTTTCTCTTTAAAGTTTTTCTCGCAGAAAATTTTTTCAATTTATAGAAATTATATGTGGCCGAGCTCAACATTTCTAAGGAAAGGAATTATTCAATTGAATTCTACGTCATACTACCACATTCAGAGGACTTGAAGACTTTTCACAAGGATTTTCTTTTTATGAATTTATTGAATTTGGTCTGAAAATATTGATAAGAGCAATTCTTATACTAGTGAGAATATAATTCATTCATTTTTTTCTTATAGCAAAAGCATTCCTCACTGCATTTGTGATTATTAAATCAATTGCTTCTCATTATATGTACTATATTTTCCAACATTTCCCCGAATGGCTTCATCATTGGAATTCGAATGTTGCGCCTAAATCCAAAGTCGTTGAAGCTAATTGAAGAGCATATTTGCAAAATATTCCGACATCCTTGTGCACGTAATTTGGTTGCACACGCGACCTTGCAGCATACATACTATATCGTTCCACTCGGATTCGGTTACAATACGGCCGAAATTCTGCTCCGACTGACGCTATTTCGCCGATTTTGCATATTTTGAGCATGAATCACGTTCATTACGCTCTCAGAATTTTGTAACATGGCTAAATGGCTTCTTACGCGGATATGAACGCATTCATTGCTATCCATGGAGCGGGAATTCAATGGAAATGGCAATGGCAACAACCCAGCGGGAAAACATAAGGCATAGCAAAGCAAAAAAGAAAGGCCTGATTATGTATTCCGACGGATCGAATCAGTTCAGATTTTTCAAATTTTTATGAATGAAAAATAGTTTTTTTTCCATTTTTAACACGGCGATGTCATAGGAAATGTAAGGCCTTCTGTTTTGAATTACCTTTTAATGTAATTTATAATCAAGATTTTTTCAATAATCCTTCTATTATGCCATATTTTTCAATGCACAAAACAATGTTTAAGTGACACTACTTTTCTCTTCATCATTTATTGCATCCCGTTTCTTTTCAAATTAATAAAATAGTTCATGTTAAATAATTGTTCTTAAACTCATGCACGTTTTATGGCCTTGCACCAATTCCCGCTGGGAAGCTTGAAGGTCCTTCGCAATCACATTCAACGGCGTTTAGCACATATGTGCTTTCCTATGGGGAAAAAAAAACTTACATCAATTTAAATTTCATAATTTCCTCGAATGAAAAATATTGAATTTCGTACCGCAATAGGGCTTATCTCGAAGAATATTAAGGCTCAATTACTTAAGTACAAAAAAAAGACTGCATTTCCATATTGTTTGTTGAAAACCAACTCTACAATTTCGTAATAGAATATTTTAAATACTAAATATCTTTACCAATCAATCAGTGGAATTATCCAAAGACGTCCTTTGCGATGCGCAAGCGTTCCTATGGAGGCTCCGAAAGGTGCCCGCGTGAGCGTTTTCAAGGGAATAAAGAAAACGCATGGCTACATAAAAAATGGGCTTTTAAAGGGTCCTTCAATAAATTTTTTAATTCTGTTAATGGATGCGCTAGAATACACTTTTGGATAACCCGAATAGAGTTTGTGTGGATTGCTTTATTCTCAATTACTACGCATCTATTGCATATTATCTTTGTTTTTAATTATTATTTTCTATTTTAACGGTATTGGTTGGGATACTCGAGATAACAGGGGGACTATCGCCAAGCTAAGGACACAGAGCGCTCTTAAACTCTCCTATGAAATTTTTTTTAAGTCCTTGGATGCTCCTATTGAGAGAACTGCGAAAACAGTCCATCATGGTGTTTCAATAAAAGTCCTTTTACTTTTCCGTTTGGAGCACTCCGCATGCAGATGGCAGTGAAGTGATTTCCCTAAAAATATGCAATGGTATATTGAACAAATAATCTTAGTTTATTTATTTGGGAAATATATCGATATTTGTCAAATCATTATAAGGGGCTGTCCATTAATTACGTAAGCATAAAAGGGGGAGGTGGGGGTTCGAAAAACCTTACGCTCACTTATATGGGGGAGGGGGCGGGTCTTAAAAATTTTTACGTAATATTATGGTGTGTGAAAATATTCTCGTGTAAAATTTTTTTTTGTTATTTTATCTAATTTAAAGACTGTTATTTTCTGAACATATCTTTTTTCCACTTTTTCTTTTTGTAATATAATTTGATTTACAGTGCTATTGGCTCGCAACAGTTAAAATTGAAAGTTTTTTCATTAAATAAATTTACAATTGAACTGTTTTCAGTTTACTAAACCCAAAGAGCATATTTAAAAAAATAATTTGGGTTATCTTACGTAAGAAGGGGAGGGGAGGAGTTTGAAAATTCTTATTTGTGCTTACATGGGGGGAGGGGGGGGTCAAAAATGGTCATAATCGCCCTTACGTAATTAATGGACAGCCCCTAACAACAATCATTACAAAAATATCGGCATATATCGATATTTCGATCTATCGATATATTATCCCCCTAACTTACCAACCGGCAGAGCTACCTCTAGCCCTAAAATGTATAAATAGGATGATAGTAACTGATTTCGTTCAGTGCGAAACTGGCAAGAGCTCCGCCATTGGTTAATGTTTGACGCTTGTCAGGGTATTTAACAAGCAGTTTAGAAGGATATTTAAGAGAGTTCTTAGGGCTTATATAGGATGCCATATAGATGGGAATTTCGGAGGTTTTTTTCGGAGTCGTTTAAAAAGGTAATAAATGGAATTAAGGATCATGCCTTTCCATTTATTAGGGAATTTAGGAGACTATTGAGAAGGTCATTTAGGAGGTGGTTTAGGAGGTCATTTAGGAGAGAATGGAGGATGGAATATATGGGACTATTTAGTAGAGCGTTTAGAAGGGCATTTAAGAGGACTTTTAGGAGGAATTAAGGAGGTGGTGTATGGAAAATTCAGGAAGGCATTTAGATGGGGCATAGAGACGGAATTTTAAGGGGGTAATAAGGTTTCATTTGGATAGTTATTTATGAAGCCATACAGTAGCGCATTTTGAGGTCATTTTAGAGGGTGGTTCAAAAGTAATTCGGATGAACTTTCGGGTGGAAAATTCAATATTGATATGATCTAACCTGTGGCTGACTCTAAGAAATTTTTTTAATTTTTTTAATAACTCCGGATTGTTTACACACAATCATCTGATAGATAATAGTCCACAATTGTAATGTGGAAATATTACACGAAATATTGAAGAATTTGCTGTCAACTACAAAAATCTTTCCCATTAAAAATTTTTAAAAAAAATTATCATCGTCCAAATATATTCCATCTTGGGTCACACAAAAAAAAAATGTTAAAAAAAATTCTAACATAAGTTGAGGCGACTTTCCTTCCCTAACAAATCGCTTCACTTAGATAAGTTTTTCCTTTTTCCAACAAAAAAAAAAATCTGTTCCAATATGCAGCGACAAGTGCATCCATATGCCTTCGAAGAGAATATCAGAACTTCAAGGAATTCATGTATCGGTCTGGTAAGGGTACTTAAAGCAAAGTTTATGGCCGTAAGCTATACACTTATCAATATACTCACTCTACTACAAAAGAACCCAATCCATTGCCAAGTAACCAAACTAAAGAACATTTCAACAAAATTGTTCATTTTGTTCAATTGGCCACTGCAGTAATGTGCAACAAAATAAAATTCTCTTGAAATATCAACGGTACAACAGTGATGCACACACTCGCAAGCTCAGACACACACACACGCAAGCACACACACCACGACAGATTCATGCTGTATTCCCTTTTTCGAATTTCTACGCTTGTCGATTGCACATTTTTGGACGATTTATTGTCGTATCCAAAACACATAAACAAATCCCCAGCAATGAAAGAAAGTTATATAACGCTGTTTGCTTACTTCGTACTTCTTACTTGTTACTTCCTACTCCGTACTTACATACTCGATTGCTTGCTGCCACATGTGCAGCTATCACACTTGCTTACTTCTTACTCCTTTGCTAACATATCTATTCGTTGTGTGCAGTTACCAGATTCAGAAATCTTTGCCAATCACTTCTTTCGGTTTTGCTTCGTGCTATTGAGAAAAATCTCATGAAATTTCGTCTGTCTCTGCATAAATGCTCAACATTTTCCACATATATAGTGCGTCCATACATATATCGGTCTCTGCAAGCAAATCACGAAAACACATCGATGGCAAAAATTCATATGGAGAAGATCTTCCATCATATGCCAAGGAATGTGGCACTTTGGAAAGAAAATGTTGCATACTATTGGGTGTACGCATGCTTTGGGGTCTTGTATAATTTCTGTACAAGTTAAGCAAACATACAAACACACACGCATGCATACATCTGCCTACGAACCAAATAGAAAACAAGTGAAATTTATTTTCTGTGATTCGGACATTGAGCTTACGCTGAATTTGTCATTGATATCGTTTCATGTTGCTACATTTATGTACATTTTACAATGTACATATTTTGACTGATGTTGTCTTGCCATGCTTCTACCTTTTCCAACTCTAATTTTTTTTTTCATCATTTGCATTGCAAGCGTATGGAGTCAATATTATACTTTTTATGGAGCTCTTAAGTCATACGAGCTTTTGTCCACCTATGCATGACAAGGTGAAAATTCTGTTTTCGAAAATTTTTGATGAAAATTGAGCCGGAGTGCAAGTTGGCATTTTTAACGTCACCTACTCTTCCACGAATTTCTCGATGGTCGATCCCATACGCTTGAATTTGTCTCAAATAACCGATTTCACAGCGATTGTGTTCCAGAGTCAATAGAACAGTCTATGATTTCCCTACAAATAACTGAGCCAAGGCAATTCGAATAGTGGAAGCAGCTCAGCATTAGATCTCTCTATGCAATGGAATATGATGATAGTCCGATGATTATCATCGATTAGCCAAGCAGTATGTCGACTTTAGAAATGAAGAGCATTTCACAACGAGATTCTCCTGAGCGAAGCCTTTTAAAAATAAACAAGTAAGAAAGCTAAAGTCGGTCAAGCCCGACTTTGAAATACCCAGCGTCCCGACATTATGAGCGCACTATGTTTTGCTTCTTTATTTGTGGGCGTGGCAGTAGGCGGGCCACATAAATTACTTCTCTACACCTTTCATTCGCCTTGGTAAACCTATGTTGCGAATTTGAAGCTTCTACGCCTTTTACTTCAGAAGTTACGATAAGCTCTTATTTGTGGGCGTGTCTTGAGGAGGGCGGCGTCCATTTTTTCCACGATATGTCCCTTTTTGTAGTTTACCAGTACACCAAATATCAATGGAATGTGTTGAGTGGTTCGCAAGTTACAAGCATTTTACTGAAAACACAATGAATTCATTTGTGGGCGTGGCAGTGGGCGGATGTCTCCCATTTTTACTTAGGATCATACTCGGACCCCGATATACGTGTGTACCAAATTTCGACTTCATTGGTTCAGACGTTTCGGAGGAGATCCGACCACGAACGGACGGACGGACAGACGGACAGACGGACGGACGGACAGACGGACATGTCTAAATCGATTCAGTTTTTGATCCTGATCATTTCTATATATATTTTTATATATCTCCGGAGCTTAATTCTCCCTGTTACAAGATTCGCACAAAACGAATATACCCCGCTTATGCTGGGTATAAAAATCAGGGATCGTAAATAACTGTTATGGAAAAAAAGAGAGGCAAAAAAATCAGAGACATCGGAGGCTGAAGATTAATATATGGAAGGGATTGCATTGAAACTAACTGTCGAAATCCGTGATGATATTAAATAAAAATCCTAAAATCCAACTAAAACAGTTATTTTTTAACTGAAAAGAAAAAAATTAGAATGAAAGTCTTAAAAAGAGATTTTTATTTTTCGAGCCAAAAATAACAGTTATCAAAGATTTTTATTTTTTCAGTCCCATTTAACTGTTATTTTGCAACTTTTATTTAAAAATCCGAAAATAAAAGTTATTTTCGGATTTTTATTTTTTCTGTTGAAAATAAAAATCCTTTTTATGTTATTTCTAAAATAACGGGAAAAATTAATTTTTGTTTCTTTCAATGCACAAAAAAAGACATAAAGTTTCATATAATTAGGTGTTTTTCCCGAAAACTGAAATGCTGCCTGTCGTAGCTTAGGGGATGCGTATTGGCCTAACACCCGAGAGACCAGAGTTTAAGTTTCAAAATAATAATTATTAAATAACTTTTTTAATATCTCTTATAACAGTTACGGTCCCTGATAAAAATAAAATCCAGCTATTGGTAGGAAAGAAGTCAATTCTCTTTGGATTGTTCAAATTTTCAAACTACTTTAAAAAAAATATTGCTCGAATTCCACTGCAGCTTGAATGCTACATATGGGTATTTCCAAACGGACGTGACAATTACTTTATCAATTTTAAGTCCCGAATTGAAGAATGTGGAAAATGGAAATTTTGTTTCTAACTACTTATTATCGTGCAGCTCTTCCGGAATTTTATACTTATGAAAATATTATGCCGATCAGAAAGGCAATTAAGTAGATATGTTCGGACGTGACAAAAAGTTTACTTTTTTTTTGGAAATACCCATATGTATATATCGTCGTTCCGAAGTTATCTTCACGTATATCACAAAATAAAAAATAAAAAAAAATTAAAATACCATTGCCTGGGGTATATTTTATAGATCTATCAATCTGTTAAATCCTCAGGTCCCTATCTGCTTTGGTTTTCTGAAATATTAGGTGTAGTAAAAAGAAATCCATTATTTTTCCAATAGATGGCGTTATTTATCTGCATCTTGCGTTGTATAAGTCCGATCGTGTTCCGCTAGGGGGCATTAGAAAGATGACAGTTCCTACTAAAAAAGCTTTTGTGACACTTTTTTGATTGATTGATTCAGTTTTGTTTGAGAGCTTGTCAAAGATGGACATCAGCAAAGAGAAAATTCGCTACATTTTACAGTTTTTCTTCGATAAGGGAGAAAACGCAAGCCAGGCGGCTGAAAATGTGAATAGCGTTTATGGACCTGATACTGTAACAGCCAATCATGCGCAATTCTGGTTTCGTCGATTCCGTTCCGGTAACTTCGATGTCAAGGATGCACCACGCACTGGAAGGCCAATTGTCGAAAATGTCGATAAAATCATGGAAATTATCGAGTCCGACCGTCATTTTAGCACTGTTTCGATTGCAAAAGAGCTAAAGATTGCACAAAAAACCGTTTGGAACCATTTGAATAAGGCTGGATACACAAAGAAGCTCGATGTATGGGTGCCACACGAGTTAACGCAAAAAAACCTCATAGACCGAATTTCCATTTGCGAATCGCTGCTGAACCGCAACAAAATCGACCCATTTCTGAAGCGGTTGGTGACTGGTGATGAAAAGTGGGTCACTTACGACAACGTCAAGCGAAAACGGTCGTGGTCGAAACACGGTGAACCGGCGGAAACGGTGGCCAAGCCAGGATTGACGGCCAGGAAGGTTTTGCTGTGTGTTTGGTGGGATTGGCAGGGAATTATCTACTATGAGCTGCTCCCATACGGCAAAACTCTTAACTCGGAACTCTACTGTCAACAATTGGACCGTCTGAAGGAAGCAATCGCCCATAAGCGGCCAGCTTTGGCCAATAGGAGAGGAATTGTGTTCCATCAGGACAACGCCAGGCCACACACATCGATAGTGACTCGCCAGAAGCTCCGGGAGTTTGGTTGGGAAGTTCTTCTGCATCCACCTTATAGTCCGGACCTGGCACCAAGTGATTACCATCTGTTCCTGTCCATGGCGAACAATTTTGCTGGTGAAACATTCGCTTCAAGAGAGGCTTCTGAAATTCGACTGTCTCAATTTTTTGCTAATAGGAACGAGGGCTTCTATGAGAGAGGCATAATGAAATTACCTTTAAAATGGCAACAAGTTATCGAACAAAACGGCGCATATTTGACCTAAATCGGGTCATTCTAACTATCTTAAATAAAGCCCTCAATTTAATTCAAAAATAATGGATTTCTTTTTACTACACCTAATATTATGGAGCCATTTTATATCCACTTTTGCTAAAACTTATCTTCACGTATTTGAAAAAATAAATTTGGCAGAATTCAAAAAACATATTATCTCATTACTACCTACTATTAATATATGACTTTCGTTTTCGCCATATACATATCTCAAAAATATTTTCCGATGTAGCCTCCAACAGTTATTTTTTTATTTATGTATATACAAAAAAATATTTTTTGCAGATACGTGAAGATAATTTCGGGGAGACGATATGTCCTTTAAGCCTACATACCGATTTTTTTAGAAGCTCTCAAAAATCGCATGGTTTTCTTTCTTTCTAACAATTTATAAGTTTTTCCATTCATCAAAGCAACGAGCCATTTTTAGCGAATTAATTAACGCAGCTATTAAGTAGGTCTTTCAAAAATTTAACGCCCTTTAACTGCTCGTAAATCTGAGTTAAATAGCTGCGCATAAAAGTGCAACAAAATATCTTAATGCGTGCTGTAAAAAGTTCAAAAAATGTAATTAAAAATCGCAGGCCAATCTTTAAGGCACCGAAAGATGAAGCAAGTCAAAGAGTAAAAGAATGGAAGGCAAAAAAGCAAAAAAAAAAAAAAACTTAGCGTATGCACACATAAATCACCTTTTTTATCGCATGCGATAAATTTTCTTCTCCCTTGTGATTGTTTAAACGTATCAAAGAAAAATGGAAGTATCTTTTAAAACTACAGTTTTTAATGAATTTCAAGAGAAGAGTTTTTTTCTTTCGCTTTGTCCTTCTTAGCGGGTATTTGTCTTGAAATTAAATAGGATCTTTAACTTTTTATTTACATTCCTATTCTTCAATTTCCTCTTCTTCGTCGTCGTCGACAGTTGGTTTTGGTGTTGTCGTTCTACGTCTCGATGAGCCACGTTTACGGGTTGGTTTCGCCGTAGTTGTTGTCGGATTTTCCAATTCATATAGTTCTGCGTCCGTTAAACGATCCTTGTACCAATCAGCGCTAAAATGGAAAGCAAATTATATTCAAAAGGAAGTCACGAAAAAAAAACTTAAATAAAGCCTACCACTCGGGCACATTTCTCGCCCATTCACAGAGTTTCTTTTGTTCATCGAAGACTTGACCCAATTTACAGCCATTTCTTCGAGGAATATCTCCATTGACGCAAACATAGAAATACTGACAGTCATCGGGATCGGCATAGCGTGGATGCGTTACAGCCGTTGTCTCATTAACCTTCGGGCACTCGAAATCGAAAATATCCCCCGATTTGCATCCCTTCATGCCAACTTCATCGGGCCACGTGCAGATGCCGGTTTTCGGATTGAACACTAGTCCAACCGGGCATGTTATCATATTGAATTGACCGTCCACGCAATAGTAGAATTTATCACAGACACCGTCAGCTTCATGGCCAAAATATCCGTTCTTGCGTGGGCAATGCTGCGATGGCTGCGGCGTCTCTGCGAAGAAATCGGGGAAAGACAATTTTCGATCAGTACACAAAATATGATTTAGAAAGTTACCGCCGACGGAATTCATCGAAACTAATGAACTCATTCAATTTATAAATTGTTTTTATTGGCCTATAGCTAATGAGAAATTGTCCTTTCGAACAACATATGTACATACATATGTATATGAATATGCAAACGAGGAGAATCATTTCTTATCAATTGCAACCAATTGATTTAGATCGCAAAGCAAAATTGAAGAATTTCGTAAACTTTGACTAGAATTGCTTCAATCTTTCCATTCATCATTTTTCATTGCTCAAGGGTCTCAAATTATCGTAGCTTTCTCTTCCTTAACATGCTTTCAAAGCAAACGTTTCATGGCTAAAAGGAACAATATTTTGTTTTTGTTGACCAAATATTGTGGCCAACGAAACTAGAAAACAAACTGAGACTACTCCTACGCATAGACATATTCCATTGTTCATAACAAGTTGGCTGATAAGTCCCCGGTCTGACACATAGATGGCGTCGCTACTATTAAATGCATATTATTTTTATATAGTGGCAACCTTCAAATGATTGGTGTCAAAATTTGACGTCTGTAAGTCAATTAGTTTGTGAGATAGAGCATCTTTTGTGAAGCAACTTTTGTTATTGTGAAAAAAATGGAAAAAAAGGAATTTCGTGTTTTGATAAAATACTGTTTTCTGAAGGGAAAAAATACAGTGGAAGCAAAAACTTGGCTTGATATTGAGTTTCCGGACTCTGCCCCAGGAAAATCAACAATAATTGATTGGTATGCAAAATTCAAGCGTGGTGAAATGAGCACGGAGGACGGTGAACGCAGTGGACGCCCGAAAGAGGTGGTTACCGACGAAAACATCAAAAAAATTCACAAAATGATTTTGAATGACCGTAAAATGAAGTTGATCGAGATAGCAGAGGCCTTAAAGATATCAAAGGAACGTGTTGGTCATATCATTCATCAATATTTGGATATGAAAAAGCTCTGTGCAAATTGGGTGCCGCGCGAGCTCACATTTGACCAAAAACAACAACGTGTTGATGATTCTGAGCGGTGTTTGCAGCTGTTAACTCGCAATACACCCGAGTTTTTGCGTCGATATGTGACAATGGATGAAACATGGCTCTATCACTACACTACTGAGTCCAATCGACAGTCGGCTGAGTGGACAGCGATCGGTGAACCGTCTCCGAAGCGTGGAAAGACTCAAAAGTCCGCTGGCAAAGTAATGGCCCCTGTTTTTTGGGATGGGCATGGAATAATTTTTATTGATTATCTTGAGAAGGGAAAAACCATCAACAGTGACTATTATATGTCGTTATTGGAGCGTTTGAAGGTCGAAATCGCGGCAAAACGGCCCCATATGAAGAAGAAAAAAGTGTTGTTCCACCAAGACAACGCACCGTGCCACAAGTCATTGAGAACGATGGCAAAAATTCATGAATTAGGCTTCGAATTGCTTCCCCACCCACCGTATTCTCCAGATCTGGCCCCCAGCGACTTTTTCTTGTTCTCAGACCTCAACAGGATGCTCGCAGGGAAAAAATTTGGCTGCAATGAAGAGGTGATCCCCGAAACTGAGGCCTATTTTGAGGCAAAACCGAAGGAGTACTACCAAAATGGTATCAAAAAATTGGAAGGTCGTTATAATCGTTGTATCGCTCTTGAAGGGAACTATGTTGAATAATAACAACGAATTTTGACAAAAAAATGTGTTTTTCTTTGTTAGACCGGGGACTTATCAGCCAACCTGTTACACCAAATAGTAAAGGACAACATTTTTTCGATTGTTTTTTTTTTTCTCTATTATTTTCGTTTTGCAATTTGCAGTTCGAGTCAAATTTGTCATGTCATATTTCAGTCTTTGGAAAAGGACATTTTCATTTGAGTGAGTGGTGAAATTGAATCAACAAAGCAAAATAATATCGATGCATATCTGTGAGGCTTCAAAATTGCCATAAAAAGACTGAGAAAAATTTGTAATGTTGCCAAATATCAGAAAATTTTCTTGAAATATTTATCAGAAAAAAGTTTTTTTTTTATTTGTAAGGTAGAAAAACTCTGGCTTTGCTGTACTCCGAATAAAACTTTGTCGAACTGGAACTGGTTCTTCAAAAAAAATTTTTTTTGATGGCCTAAATGGAACTTAACATACCAAGCAGTTAAAAACAATAAGAAAGAAGGCCTTTCACTGCAATGGGCATCAAGTTAACAGCAGTATTATCGATAATGCCTTGCAGATCCACTTGAATATAAAACTTTAAGTTTTAAAAATACTATTTTATATGAGAAGATCTGTGAAGAGTATTTATATTAATTTTTGATCTCAAGCAACATTTATAATTTATTGTAGTTTTTTTACATTTTTTGGATTAAGAAAAGATAAAACAAAATTCATTAAGGTCCAAACTCTCTCTAAGTTTAACCATTTTTCGCTTTTGTGTTGAAAACCCATAACATGGCAATATTCGAGTCATTTACCTTATTAACAATAGCGTATGATCGTAATTTTCATGACTATGCTCATCGCCATCATAATGACCATTATCATCATCATTAACATCATTTTTATAATAATAATCATTATAATCATCCATATCAACATCATCATTATTATCATCATTATGATCACTAGAGCTTGTCAAAAGTGTTAAATGAAAACCTGAAAATTGTTGTTAAAATGTTAAGAAAAAATGACGAAAAATGTTGGAAAAATTGTTAAATTAAAATTTAAGGTGAAACTCCATTTACGACGGAAAGGACGGTTGTTGTGGTATACGGGGCAGAGAAAATATTTGTGCGGCTTCCATTGAATCAATGTATTGTATTGTATTTAAATCGAAGCAGCTACATTTCTTTCGCCTAAAACGCCTGAAGTGTTCCGTCGCTTATGGAGTTTCGCCTTTATTCTTTTAACAATATGAACAGCGCCTAGATAGTTTGCTCCTACAAATTGTATATAGAATATATTTTTAAACAGAACAATTTAACAGCTACTCACTAAAAATTATCTTTTTAAAATAGACTAGTATTAGTTCAAATATTTTAAAATACTCCTTGGCATTAATAATTAAATACATTAAAACAAAAAAGTTAGTGCTGTATTTATGTTTCTGCTATCAACCCTAAATAAGAGATATATAACTTATTTTTCTTGTATTTTATAAAATATCACCCCTGTGTGGAAGAGGAAAATGTCATAAAAGGCATACCAAGTAAGAATTTGACGATCAATTCTTTCGAGTAAGTGTAAAAGCGAATGCAACTCCAAAAGGGAATATCGATAGGAATTGACGGTCAACAATTGACTAGTGTAAAAGGCCTCAATGCGAAACTACTCGTTCAGATGAAGTCGTTCGTGTTCCGTTTTCTTCTCATTTTCTTCTTCTTTTTTTTTCAACCTGCTTTGAAATAGTCTTTCTTGCCTACTTTGAAAATGGAAAAGAAGTGCGAGTAAATGTCAGAATATGAATGAATTTAGATCGCATGTATAGAAACTTTTGCTCTTTACTTCTTTTCCCGATAACCATCGAAAAATTTAGAGGTGATAACAATTTTTACTTGTTTCGCTACTTGTTTCGATCTGAAACAGGTAGTTTCGAAGTGTTTCGGATGTCAAAATTTTTATGGCGAATCCAGTGTTTCGATCTGAAACACGTTCCGTCTAAAATTTCGACACAATATGTTGGGAACAGAAATTGCATGAAATTAAAAAAAAAAAAAAACTTAGAACGAACATGAGGAAAAATGTTAAAAATTCAAAAATCGCTAAAATTGTTGTTATTTCAAAAATCTACCAAAAATTGTTAAAAATTGTTGTTTTAACATTTTAACATTTTTGACAAGCTCTAATGATCACCATTATGATCATCATTATCATCACCATTATCATCATCATCATCACTATCTTCATCATTATCAACATAAATATCATCATCATTGTCATCATAAATATCAACTTTGGCTTCGAAAACCTATCCAACAGGCTAGCACCTTTTGTTATGCTGCCCTGAATGAAATTGCCCAAGAATTTTTCAACGAACCCAGAGGCTTAGAGACTTTTTATTTCAATCGAATTATTATTTGGGAATGGATCAAAAATTATTTTGTTGTGTAATATTAATATAAGATCCAGCGCGTCAGAAAATTCTCTCTCTGCTATTCAACACTAATACATAATAATTTTCCATATGCTGCGATAAGACAACTTTAATCTTTACCCAACGTCTGTCATAAAAAGAATATGCGTTTTGCAAAAGTGACGAGGGACTTCGAGATATTAATGAAGAGCTTCGGCTCCTGAAAGAAATGTTGAAACCTGAAAAAATTAAGTTTAGACTAGAAAGAGAACCACGCCACTGATCGAATCAATCATTCATTCTTACTTAGAAACAATTATAAAAATGACCAAAATATATAAACACATCCCAACGTCTATTTCAACTTAACGTGATTTCTTAAGAAAAAGGACATTAATTCATTACTCGACATAAAACCTAATTTTTTGCGGTCAGCATTCCGTTTGTTCATTATATTTTAATTAATAAATTCTTGTTTGCTTCCAATGCGACTAACAAAATGATTCCCTCGCTATTCGCTTTCAATCGTTAATGAATTCCCGACAT
This sequence comes from Chlorops oryzae, assembly GCA_020466095.1. Taxonomy (NCBI): domain Eukaryota; kingdom Metazoa; phylum Arthropoda; class Insecta; order Diptera; family Chloropidae; genus Chlorops; species Chlorops oryzae. Next base: position 86,033,154 of record CM035807.1, read on the forward strand.
GTTGCCATTCGGGCGCTATTCCGACTTTCAATCGAAAGTTTAACGTTTCTCTGGATTTAACTGTATCCAAGTTACACAAAAAAATGGCAAATCTCCGATTCCATGGCTGTTTCGATTCAGTTTCGGTTTTGTGATTCCGCATGCACGGCTCGCCAATCAGAGAAATTCCATCGACGGCGTTTATTGATTAAAGGCGCAAAGCTACATATACTTATGAAGCGAGAATGAGAGAGATAGGAGGCCTGTTTTCGGCTTATTTGAATTTCTAAAATTTCCCATGCGAACCCTAATTTGGAGCTTGACCAAATTTTTCGGAGAGGAATTCCATTTTCTTTTTTCTCTTTCGTTGCTATTTCTTAATTTTGTTGTTCAATAAGCCAGGCACTCACTCAGTCAGTCGGTCGGTCGGTCACGTAGAAAAGCAATTCTTTATGCCAATTTTTTGGTTAACAGGTATTTATATTTCTTTTCAATTTTTACTTCGAAATATCCCTTCCACGCTTGATTGCCTTGGATTTTTTGCTTTTATTCCAATTCGCATAAAAGGAATCCGATCAACATTTTTTACATGGAAATTCGATAAAAAGGACTTTGATTTTGATTTTATTGGAATAGAAATTTCCGAACAAAATTTGAATACAGCTTAAAGTTGATTGCAATATGGAGAATATTTTGTTACATTTACTCTTTCGAACAGCTGGGCTTAAAATTCTTCTGAAAAAGACTTTGAAAATACTTATTTAAAATTTCAAAGTTATCCCAAAAGTAGCATTCATACTTATGCTAGCTTTTTTTATTTTAAGTCATACATAATAGCAGAAAATAATTTTCAATGTCTTTATTTATTTATTCTGATTTTAACAATTACGATTTCATTTATTTCACTCCCCATCTCTTTTTTTTTTTTAAATAAATTGAATAACCAAGCACATTTGCTTTTTTGAATGAAATGAAAAAATGAGTTTTTCCAGCGAATTTTCCCTTTTCCCCAAACAGCTTTCAATAAAAAAATTTAAATGCTTCTAAGCTTAAATATTAAAAGATTTGCCTTAGACCTTCACATTTTTAACCGGAAGGCAAAGGCATATCCCAACTATACTCTAGAGAAACTTGCTTAAAAATTTGTTTTGCGTCGTCGGTAATAGCTGTGTGATGGCATTCACCGTTAGAAAAAAAAAAAAAAGAATTTAATTTGGGCAAGAAAAAAAACGAGTGAATAATTCGAAAAATTCGAAATTTATCCTTTCATCTTGAATTCAACATAAAAGTACAACTTCATTATAACTTATCGCAACCGGAAAGCCTAAAAAAGACCGGCACACAAGACCGGAAGCGACAGCATAGCATACCCACCCAGCAGGAAAAGTCCCCCTGACAAAATCAGTGAGGTCAGCCGATAGCCAAAACAATTCGTAGGACACTTTATATGACATTTGTACACTGCAACTGACAGGGACTTTCACGGTGACGTTGTCTTCGTGGGATTAGAAAAAATCACTAGTGACGCCCAGCAAGACATTGTCCTGCTGGAGGGTGCGATGGCGGAAAAAGCATTTGAGAGCAGCACATAATGCAATTTTCTCTCAAAAAATCACTTTATAGAAACCGGTTTGAAAACTCTCTTCTTTGTCTTCTCTTTGAATATTTCTCGAATTTTTAAAAATCGACTTTTAACCATTTTTGTTCGCCTCAGGGATCGAACCCGTGGTCTTCGGATTGTGAGTCGAGCCCTCATTCACTTCGCAACTTCATGCATCCCTCCACTATGACATGCCGCCCAAGGTGACATGCATGAAAATGTCACCTGTATGACCCAATGCAATCACTAATGTTTTTGTCCTGCTGGGTATATTTGCCTGCTGGGTACACACTGATCAGCACACACATTCACCCACCCACACCAACATACATGTACAATCGCTACCCAGCAGGGAAATATTTCGTGCACGACGAATTCATCAGTGATTTCACCAATGTCATCCCACAAGGGTGCTGTTAATCTGCTCTAACCTCATCGGCTGCTTGAACTGCTGCTTTTTTGCTTGCACACTAGTATGATGAATTCACGCGAGACTCTGTTTGTGTACAAAAATACCACAGAAAATGTTCAAGGTGACTTTTCCGGCTGGGTACAATGTCTAAGAGTGCGTTGCATCGGTTGAGAGTGTATACTGTGTATCAAATGCGAGTGAGCACATTCCAATTTATCTGTCTGCCTCCAAGGGTTATGCGATGAGGGTTTTTCAGCAATCGTACGACCGAACGTAATTCTCATGTGAATGCCCCCGTTCAGCAACACCCTCATCAACATGAACGAGCAACGCAGTTCGTATGCCATTTAACGTTCATATGTATATATGTTACATACATATATGCACGTATAATTCGTACATGTGAACATATCGTATATGAAATCATTAAGGTACTTCTTTACTCGTTCTAAAAGTATATTTAACAACCTTCAGTTCTTTCTCTACATACTTATGTACAATGTACCAACACAAACGTAGAGGTGCCCATTCGTATGTATGTGTTCTGCTGCTGACGTGTGTTGCCAGCTTCTATCAAGACTTGTCAGTATAAAGCTACTTCCTACCGTCCAACTTCCGTTTTCTACTTCGTTCTTTACTTCCTGCCCGCTGTGTGCAGCCTCAAGTTCAATTAGAGCAACCGAAAAAAGAGAAATCTACTCACGTAATTTCGGACGCTTGCTGCAATCGATGTTATACGGCAGATCGCACTTCTCATCCAATGGACTGTAGTCGTTAAAGACCATACCGTCAGCACACAGACGTTCAGTGGGTACACCGTCACTGCAATTAGACGAAAATATATATATTTAATAAAATCAAAAGAAAATGAAATCGAATCAAAAAACTATAGGTAGCTAATCTTTTGTAAATTAAGGCGAGCCTTTCAACCATTACACTCAGTATGTTCACTTAATGAGTCATAAATCAGCAGAATCAGCAATTTCCACAGTCATTAGGATTGGGTGTAAAATTATTTTTGAGCAATCTCGTTGATACTGTATTACCTCAAATAGTAATTGGATGCCTCCATTTACCAAAAATTATGTAATAATTTCTATTATTCCCTGACGAATAGAGGATCACATACATAAATTCCAAAAGTCAGATCGGATAGTTTTAAGTCTTCAATTTTCTTGAAATTAAAGAATTTTCAGATGAAATTACGGATGGAGAATCTGAGTTCTTGTTTCAGGAATGCAATAAAGTATTATGGCAAAATTGATATAAGACTTGAGTAATTAATCGAGTGCGAGAATTTCTTTTTTCGAAATTAGTTTGAAGTGGTGGAAAAATGACAAGGACGAGTTGTTACGTGCCCATGGCGCTTCATCAAACCGTATCCCTATTTTATAAAGTTTTTCATTATTAATTTTTATTCAACATCAACATATTTCTCTGATATGAAACCTCGTATCTAGGCTTGCACTTAGAAATCCCTCGCATAGAAGAAGAAACTTTTACATATCTGAAATTTAACGCTCAATAAGTTGTGATGTAACATCCCAGTAGATATTTGTAGCCGATAGTAAACAAAGAGTAATCCAGAATGCATTGTTTTAAATATGGCCATGTCCTAGAATGTAATGCATACATAGTTGCATACCCAGCTATAGGAAAAGTCACTAAAAAAGCCTTGACTTTATTATTCATTACCAGAGTGAATAAATGCTTGATTTTGCATACGTCATACTATTTTTGCATATTTTAGTAGTGCGAGCTATTTTCTTGCCAAAACATATTTTTTGTGCATATTTCCCATAGTTTTGGTTAATTGTACTATTTTAAATGCCATTTCCTACCTAATTTCCGGAAAAAATCAACACTGTTGAGTTTTTTCTGCTATTTTTATTTCTGCTTTATTGCTTTCCTTTGTCAATGACTCTTTTAAGGGCTGTGTCCAATGCTTGCGTATACGTTCGATCGCGTTATTATGTTTGAGTGTGTTTTAAAATTTTGCCCCCTTACCTCTTCAGACGTTGAACGATCTTTTTCATTGTATAAAAACCGTTTAACCAAGAAGCGCCAACATTTTTTGTTTGAAAATGTAAAAGTCTTGTATCGTCGGCTTAAAGTGTAAACCTGCTAAGTCCACTTTTAACCGATTCCGACTTTTCGATGTCATTCGAAAGAAAAAAGGACACTGCATCGTCAGGCAAAAAAATCTTTTTCAAATTCTAAATACGGAGAAATTGGTGACGAGTAAAACTGCTAAGTCCAACTGTGGTCAAAGTTCACAGCTAACACCAACAAGTGACTCCAAGTAGACTTTGTATGATGCACAGAATCGAATATAGAAGAGACTTAATATAGGAAAGAAATAAACCATCCATATTTTTGGTCTCCTTCCCTACTTTGAAGTCTTGAAAAAAAACTGTTTTTTGTGTACCCTGTAAAGTTTTGAAATTGTTAGTTACTGAATAAAAATTAAATTTTAACTGCATATTTTTTGGACTATTTTCCTTGTTTTTTCGAGCTTTTTATAACGCTTATTTTTGGGTTTTTTCGGGCTTTTTTTACTCACTCTGTTCATTACTATTTGCATTACCAAGTAAAATCCAAATTTGATTGAATGTAAGGTTTTCAATTTATAGAATTTACTTTGCATTTCAATTTTGCATTCTTTTTTAGCTATGCATGCAAAAATGCATTATTTGGGTAATGCACTACCTAAATGACTGCTGGGATGATCAGGGCAACCATATATTGATAAATTAGGCCCTAAAAGTATGCACGTCAATATTGAAGAAAAAATAAATAATTTTTTATGTATTTGCCTGTGGAACTATGTTCCAGCTTTTACATGATCCGAAAAATTCCATAATACCAATACCTGAAGTTGTATATAAATAGGTGTGATTTCAAGAAATCGAAGGCTTTTCTAGGATCGGAAACATTTCAAAATATTGACATGCATATCTTTTTTACTTTTATTTCAATCGCTTTATTTTGTATATTAGGGAAAGTGTTCGAGTTCTGCCCCATTAAGAATTTTTCCTATAAATTTAATATGCTGATATTCAAGATAACAACTTAACATACCATTAGCAAGCAAATATCGTTAGGTACCTTTATTTTCGCCATATCAAATTTTCATCAAGAGTTTGCTAAATGCATATATACAGTCGACTCTCGTTAATTCAATCCTGCGATAATTCGAACCTCTCTATAATTCAAAGTGATCACGAGTTCTCTACAAAATTTCTTTATACATTCGACGCTCTTAATTCAAAAACTCGATAATTCGTTATATTGTAAGATTCCCTCGAGTTTCGAATTAACGAGTGTCGACTGTAGTAGAATGTTGAATATGTGAACTTTTGAAGGTTTGGAAATTGGTGTTCTAAATATGACCCCCATCTGTTGTGTTATAACCACCAAAAAACAAACCATCATAAACAAATCCTCACCACCTAGATTTACCTCTAGTTTGAGCTACCTATAAAGTATAAACATAATAAATAACCAATCATAGATATCCTTAGAATAAGGAATCGTCCTGGTGAAGGTGAATGCGTATCTACAGAGTAATATAAAAAATAAAGCGAGTCAAAATTACGGACTATTTTATTATTTGAAAAGGTGTTCAACGCAATAGACTCGCCTATTACATATTTAACTATGATTCTTCTTATGGTAATTTTATGTTACATAACTATATTATTTATGTGAGCACCAACTCAGAATTAAGAATAGTTTTAAAACTTATTTTTTTCTCCTTTGAAAAATGTATTCTTCCACTTCATTTTGTATGTCTTAATTTATTGTCTATTGATTTTGTCCCCTTTGCTATTCGATAAATCAATTTAATGACCTTAACGGTTAGTAATATCATAAGAAAATTCTTTAAGACAAGCTCCATTATGAGAGAGACCTTTAAGTGGAGCTCATAAATCTGAAAATAGTTTTGCCTTGGATCTCACAGAACAAAAGAATTGAAACATAGAAAAAATGAAAAAGTATAAATGGAGAAAATGTTCATTAAACGTTTAATTCAAACCCTTCGAAACGTTTTTCAGTGAATTCCGAAGCCGAGTCTCTTAAGGATACTTTTTTGTTGCAAATAAAACGTGAATGCACCTGATTAAAGGAATAGATTCTTCTGTTTGGACTTCACTTACGTGCACACATTATATTTATCGCATTGTTTACTATCGGGAAAGAAACCATTTGGCTGCGGACATTCCTCTGACGGTCGTATGGCACATCTTCATCATAAGGGGCCGGTGTTGTCGGTCGTTTCGGTAAATGCCTTTGGGATGGTGGATGCCCTGGGCCTACACGAAAATTCGGGCGTTGGGCTAACGTTGTGCCTAAAATATAATTAAAAAAATAAATTAAAATAAAATAAATAAACTAAAATAAAATAAACTAAAATAAAATGAAAAGAACACAACATCAAAATTTAGAGAAGTATTTGGCCCTAAAATTCCTCTCAACTACCCAAATTAAAACCGTACTTTTTCATTCGCTTTCAAATTCTTTCCATATTAACTCGTGAAGAGATTCAAAAAACAAAATAATTTTGGGTCAAGTTCTTGCACAGAGATATCTATTTTTCTTCCTCTTAATGTCTTTTTCTGTTTATTCAGCTTCCTTTGAAAAAAGTCATAAAAATATTTCTAGGTTTAAATTATGTCAGCACATTTCCCAAGCATGCCAAAATAACTATTTTATTCTTTTTTTTTTTTATATATAAATGAAGAAAATAAACTGGCAAGAGTTTCGTAAAAGAGTCAGTTTTCCACATTAAACAAACACAAAAAAAAAACCAAAAAAAAACAGAAAAAACTTGCATGCATATTTCTTTATTTAAATAAATTTTCTGCAAGCTTCAAAGTTAAACAACTCCCTTCGCCCCGCAGCGTACCACATATTTGCTCATTCATTTGATTAACAGTAAACATATAAACCGAAATATATGTACATAAATCATTAAGTACTCGTAGTATGCACTAAAATTAATTGCCTGCGAGTTTCTATGGACTTACACGAACAAATTATATAGCCATTAAGTATATTTTGATCCCTCTGGAAGCAAAACAGCCTGGCGGCTTGTCACTCACAGCCTAGTGAGTCACTTCATTAACACATACATACACATACACATTAGCACATACATCGTCGTCGAACAGGTTACTGCAACTTTTGCATTCCCTCAGTTGTACCCAAACCCAAAAAACATTTGAAGCACTCGCCCAGCCACCGAAGAGCCCACTCATCGACCTATTCTGTGCGAGCTGTGATATGTTTGAATTTTCAAGTATAGGTATATACATATGTACATAAACGTATCTATATGTAAGTTTCCCTGTCTGCTAGTGCCGACGACTGGGCTTGTCTCAACTTAATTAATCCCAAAACGCTGATTAAACTTCTCCTAATAAGTCTCAATGCTCTTCTCATCGCATCGCATCGCATCCCGACGCACCGAAATTAAAATCATTTCCGGCGACAAACAAGCCAATCGAATCACATAATAAACCGAATTAACCACATTCTACGGACACGTCACACCCACAGACGCAAACACATCACGCCGTAATTAAATTGGTGCAGCCACAGCCGCCGAAGGTGTGCAAATAAATCAGTTCGAACTTTCGATCGCTTTAACTTAATTTAATCAGTCGAGTCCCAGAGGTTTAATCTGACCTATTCCGATTAAGTTTTGATTTTTCCTGTAGCCGAAAATGTTGCTGACTAGTTCCCCTCCCCACCCCCCATTTTTTACGACTATTAAACGTTTGATGTGTGCTTTGTAAAAAATCGAAGACAGTTTTTAGGCGACATGAGGCTCATTGAATTTTATATTTTGAAATCAATGCTAGAGCTTTGATCCTTTCCTGGAAGACGAATAATTTTGGGACAGTAGTATTGAAGATAAAATCATGGAGGACTTTAGATGAACGATTTGTTCTATAGCCATAATCAGATAAAAGAACTGACAAAAAAGTGGTTATTAGAATTAAATGCTTTTATCGAAATAGATGGATAAGTTAAGTTAGGAGGGAGGATTCCATTACGGGATTATATTCTCCTGAAAAGGGATTTTTATGTTGAGGAAAATGATTGAAAATAAAAATTAAGAATTAATTTTAAATTAAGGTTCTGTATGCTTTGGGCCTTTACTTCTCGAATCGAGCATCTGGGCTCACAGCCAGGTTTCTCTCAGATAACAACACTCCCAGCGGCCAAAATTCTGCTTACAGAAGCGATGAGCCGCAACAAATCCGTAGGCCGTAGGCGGTTATGCATACGACTTCATATACCGTCCTAGTATACTTTTGTTCGACTGTGGCAAGTTTGTAGAGCGAACGCCTACCACCACCACATAAAATAAGCTATTGGTAAGCAGGTCGCCTATAATCTCGTATACTTTGTAGCTATTAATAGGCAGGTCGCTTACAGTCTCGTATACTTTGTAGACAGTAGGCACTGTTGGCCGCTGGGCCTCATGACAGAAAAGTATCCGGTTTCTCACTAGATTTATTTTCGGTTTTTAAAAATATCTCTCCTTGGTTGAGAGTTTCAATGAGATTGATTTTCCAGACATAATTTCGGTCATTTGGTGGGAGATATAAGAATTGGTTGAAAATAAAAATCATTTTTTCCTGTTGTAAATTCCGATCAGTGAGATATATTTTTTTCTCTCATATAAATTCTTCACTTAGTGCAAAATAAAAGTTTCTCTCTGAAAAGAAACGATTGAGGGAAGATAAGTGTTAGTTTTTCTCTTTAAATAAGCGTTATTGGGTGATACTTTGAAACGGTAAAGAGATATCTTCGAACTCTGCTCACAACTTTGTGTTAGAATTTTCGATTCAAGATTAAAAGGTAAACGTGAGTCCTTCTCAAATGAGTTCGTATATTAAGGACTGATTAAAAAACTTAAAAGAGTTGCAATGAATATATCTGTGGTTGACCGGCAAAATCTGCTTAATTACACTTTGTCGGTTGCGAGAAATTTTCGATTTTAAATGTGCAAATGTTTAGGCTGGGACAAAAATCAGAAGAGGAATCTGTATCATTAAACCAGGCGCAGTTGAAGGCTTCTTGTATGACTTTTAAATTCTACATTTTATGTATGAAAAAGACTATAAAATGAGTCAGCATAGCATTTCCAAACGGACGCGACACCTTATTAAGCAATTTTAAGCCCCGAATTCAAGTACGCGGTAAATAGAACTTTTGCCTCTCAATACTTTGTTGCAGCTTATGCGGAATTTTATATTTTTCAAAGTTTCTATGCAGTCCTGAATGACAATCCGCTTTATACGGGCGCGACAAAAAGTTTACATTTTCTGGAAATGCTCATATGTAAGTTGTTTTTCCCGGGCAATGTGGATTTGAGTCATTTTGCATCCTACTGCCAGGACAACAGAATTTTTATTTTTAAATAAAAATAGACTACTTAAATAGCAAACTTCTGTTATTAACGTATTTTTGCTAAAAAAAAAAAAAGACTTAAGTCGTTTTGCCGGTCAACCACAGATATATGTATATAATATTTAATGATTCATGCTACAGACGGAACAGTGATATTCGGGTTGGATGCTTGTTCTCTTTCAACAGTTTTATTGAAGGTTAAAATGATCATATTCATTTATATAATGTACTAAAATATAAATATTTTTCGAAAGCTCCAGTTATCGTACCAATCTTCTCACCCATCAAGGACACTGATCCGCAAAACAATCCTAAACGAGGGCAATAATTAACATAAGTCCCAAGAAATATCCGATTTCGATTAAGAACTAATTTGGGCCATCGAAAGCAAGTGACCTTTGCTCTTGAAACGATCGAATAATTTGGAATAGTTTCTCAACAATATTTAAAAAAAAAAATGTTCTTAATCGATTTTAAATTGCATAAAATAATTCAATTAAAGTAACGAATTCACATTTTTGCGGGAAACACCTTCCCTTCCTGTGTCAAATTAATTGAATCCCAAATATTATGAAATCGAGAATTTTTTGTGAAATTCCCGGATATAAAATACCGTTACGCGAGCACACAAATATTTGTAAATAAATCGGCATTTACACAAAATAAACACGAATAAATAGAAGTTGGACGCAATAACAGCAAACCAGTTAAAATCCGTGCAAATTAAAATCCCATGTTACCGCATAATGCGCCTAAAATTATGCATAGCTATAGAAAAATGATTGCCGTAACGATAAACGGCTCCAAATACGCGTGTGCGAATGCAGCGCGTCTCGTAATTTCAATTTATTTACACCGTTCACAGGCGTATGACATCAGCTTTGTTTATGTGTGTATGTAGGTACGTGTTGTTTTTCCCCCTTGTGTTTGTATGTGTTTGTTATTTGGTGTTATTTTAAGCTCGAGCGTTGTTAATTTAACGCTGTAACGGACTCCTTTTGTGGTGCGGCTAAGTTATGATCGCATTTACACCGCAATCAAAAACGTCAGCCAAAAAAAAAAAAAAAAACCGAAAATTTACGTGAGCAAACAGTGCGAAAGTTATTTTGACTCGACGTTTTTCAATTTTCATATTTTTGTAAACTTATTTAGCTGGGCATAAACTATAAATAGCTGGAAATAAAAAAATAAAAAAATGAAAGTGTGTGATTGGCTCAACGAAAGGGAATTATTTCAATGCAATCATTTCGCGAAGTCCCTAAATGGAATTTGATCCCAAAGAAATATTCAATTTTGGAAACGTCGTGGATATTCACCATATGGTAGATTTTAGAAAATTTTTCTTCAAATTGAAAGAGGGAAACATGCCATTACAATTCGTGGTGAATTCGTAGGAGGCATATAAAAACAAGTAAGGGTGTTATAGCCAGGCGAGCCTGACAATAAAATACCCGACACAGACACACATGTTTAAATAATTTTTAGACCACGCCCAAAAAACAGGACTATTAAGAAAGAATATTCAATAGGTTTTTAAGGCCATAAGGAGCCCAGTATACCGATTATTGTAAAATTTCTTTATGAAAACCGGCCCTTTGCCACGCCCAATTTTTCAATTTTTTGAATTCTAATCGGAGGCTTAAATATACGTTAAAATTCTAAGTTTCATTGAAATATTTCGAAATAGTCCGATTTTGAGGCAGTTTTGGGATTTTTGTGACAGACCCTAGTGCTTCAGGTAGCCTTAAAAATGGTCTGATCGGGTCATTCTCGAACGTGTTCTTACTTATGTCCCCGTGAGCACGCATATTAAATTTTGTCAAGATAGCTCAACTTCTTCGATAAGAAAACTTTAGACAAACAGACAGACGGATATGGCTAAATCCAATCTTTCATCTATATAAATATGTACATTTTGTATGGTCTATCTCGACTGGTTCTGGGTGTTACGCACAACCACACAAACCCAATATACCCCTCACACAGAGTGTTTCAGGTATAAATATAATTCATGTATTTAAAATATATCATTACCGTTAAATAAAATAATTTTTAATTGAATAATCTCAAGGTAGAAAGAGGATAGAAGAGAAAAGAAAATATAGATGAGATAAAAAAAAGAGGTAACGAAGAGCCAAGAAGAAAATATAAGAGACGAGAATGAAAATGTGCCCAAGAGGTATTTAATGGCATCATTTATAAGTACTTAAGTATGTATGTATTTTCTAGCATCAATCAAAAATACCGGTATGAAAAATAAGACATTGTGAACCGATATTTAATACTTTTTATCGAGATTGGCAGTGGAATTCTAATAGAAGTGGCCAACTAATGCAGAGTGCGGGCCATCTGTGGTTCTGGGGCGTGCAATGATCCGTTTGTGTCCATAAAAAGAAGTTCAAAATATCAACTGCTTTCAATACTCTCTTTCACTCTCTCGGCGACTTTTTTCCATGTATTATTCTATGCATAATATTCTCTAATAGAGTGAAGTTAACTTTCGAAACCTCTTCCTCTTCTATGTAGACTAAATTATTCAAATATAATTGCAAGCTCCCAAAATATTTCACCCCCTCTGTCTTAAGTCAAAAACAAACAAAAAATCTTCATTAAATGAATCAAAAAAGCTTTCAGAGCTACAACATTTTTGTCTCTAAACTGGAATAGGACAACTCTTTCTTCTTAAAAGGAATTCATTTCGAAGCTGCATTTCCGGCATGCAATTCAAAGAAAATCGTAGACCGGTCTGCAACTCTGGTCGAACACATTTCTCAAGGTGAGCCGCCTCTCGTGTCGTGTCATTGAAAAATCTTTTGCTTTAATTGAAGTCAATAACTTAAAGCAACTTAAGTGAAGCTTTAACAATGCTCCAGAAGAAAGATCTCGTTACGATTTCGAACAAAGCGCCTAAAATTGTGTCAGACTCTGGCCCACTCATTTTCCAACCGACTGAAGTGAATGGCATTTGATGACGTCTAAGCAAAGCCAAACTTTGCAACGAACGAAACGAAATTTGAGTTAAAAAAATATTCGATTCAGTTAGCCCTCGGGGTAAGGCTGGCAATTATAAGTTGTTCCTTAAAACGACTTGAATATAGACATGAAAAGGATTGGTTAAACGAACTCCCACCGCACACTCGTCAAACCTACGAGGAAGTTTGCATAGCACTGGAAGGAAAATGTTTTAATTTAGAAATATTTGAACGTAGACCAACGCCCCCTCCCCATCCCTTTTTTTTACTCTTTCTGATTAAATTGCTCTTTATGAAAAAACATGTCATTTCTGGCGGGAATATCTTTAGGGATACAGTGACAAAAAGCAACAAACTTTAGACAGACATACCGGTCCAGAAATAGACATACAGACATTGACGGATATTGACATGGAGCAACGGACGAACGCTGGTCCTTTCTACACAAATTTTATACGGTCTATATCGGTTTGCTCCGGACATTACACTTGGAGGAGTAAATAAAATATAGCCTCGAGACAGTTTAACAACTGGACGTGAAAACTGACAATACGCAAGGTTTTGGAAAGGCCGAAAAGTGCGTTCACATTATCTTTAAGATTTAAAGTCGGTTAAAACAGTTTTTAGTTTTTAAATATTTATAAAAATTTCCTTTGAAATATGGCCATCCAAGCACTGCCGTTTTATCAAATATGCGAGACAAAATATTTTGATAAATGTTCATAGTTATTCTTTTATTTCGTTTCATATCATTTAACCTCTTTCCATGCACAAACATACATATGTACATATGTAGGTAAGTTTCAAAAATGTTGCAAAATGAATCATTGTCGTTGCGGTTGCACGTTTGTAATTAGTTTTATGGCTTTAATCGAAATTTTCTGGTTTATCGAAATGAAATAATGAACTTAAAATATTTTGAATAACCGCATTCTTTTGTGGCAGAAGACTCTATTCATCTGATATGGCAAATAATTTGAAAGAGTTGAGAGAAAATTGCAACACTTATTGAATTATGTAGGTTCCTGCGTATAAAAGAGAATAATTTGAAGAGAAAAATCAATTCGAATATTGAATATGACGCCCTTATGCATTTGACACTCTCGTAACACGCGGCAACCTGATGGGAAGTTGTTTTTAATTGTCTTTTGTCTTTATTTAAATAAACGGGAAGCTAGCGCCTCATATTTTTTTAATTCATTAAGGCGCCATACTCAAATAATAATAATAATATAAATATTTAAATGAATGAAAAAGAGCACCAGATCCTGAACCATATTACGATCAATAAACTTATCTTATCACTAGCTTAGGAGAGCATGGGGGTCTCAACCAAACTGACCTTGAATTCAACATAAATTTCCTCACACCTGTTATGAAGAAAGCTAAACCACTGTCGACTTTAGAGACCTTAGCAACGCAGCTAAACCAGTTTTCAAGAGAAAATTTATTCCGTTTTTGAATTCCTTTTTGCTTTTTTGGCTTTATTTTCCCCCCTTCAACTTCGAAAGACGAAAACTTTCGATTTTCTTCGAATGTAGCTTTTGAATGGCTTTCAATAAGAGCCTCAAAGATGTGAATCGACTTACCTACGATCATTGCGAAAATGCAAATTTTTAATATCGCCATTTTGTTGGGTCAATCGAACTGTTTGAATGAAAACATAAACATACAAATTTTTGATCAGAAAATATAATTTTTGGTTTGTTTTTGTTTCTCGTATTCACAGCTTTTTTTAAGCCATCTTTGCGAGGATAACGTGTTTTTGTTTATTTTTTTATTTTATTGAATTTTTTTACACCTTGCGAAGCTCGCACCTTTAAAACTCCAAGACACGTTCCGATGGACAATTTGACGGCTGAGCTCGGTTCAAGTCGATAGACGATTTACACACTGCACCTTAATGCCAACGACTGGAAGGTCTGCTGGTCTTGTATTGGCTTTTTGAGCTCCACATCGAGCCACGCCGCGCCGGGTCGGGCCGTTTCTGTGAGAAATTCATTCAGCAAGCATGCCAGCTGGTTTGCTCAATTGAAGACTGGTTTTGAGACGAAATGCCATCAAGTTTCCAGTAATCCGAACTCGAGCTCCGCTTTGAACACTTCTCGACTTCATATTGAGATGTTGTCGTTTCTCCGAATATGAATTTTTTTTTTTACATAAAAAGTCAAATCACGATTTTCTGGGTAATGAAAATTTATTAAGCGGATTTTGGGACGATGCCGTTAGTGTGTAGGAAATTGTTTTCGGAATGTTTTTTTGTTTCTGAAATTGTATGATTTTATTGAGATGCCCTTTTTACCATCGTCGCACTCTGTGTGGAGGTTATATTGGGTTTGTGCGTATGTGAGTAAAGTCCAAAAGCTCTCGATATGGATCATACAAAATGTGTAGAGAAATATTCCGCGTCACAGATTCGATTTAGCCATGAACATCCGTCTGTCCTTCCGTATACAGTTTTTTTTATCGTAGAAGTTAAGCTTTCTTCCCGAAATTCGGGATGCGAATCGAACAATTTTTAGAGGTACCTCCAGTACTACGGCAAGTCCAAAAAATCGCAGAAAAACCTCGAAAATCTGTAGTTTTTGATACAAAGTGTACTCTCTCTCTCTCTCTCTCTCTCTCTCTCTCTCTCTCTTAAGCGGACACCGACGGGACCGAAAAATATGTCCGCTTACGGGAAAACTATTTGAGAAGCAGAAACACTAGAGTATGTCAAAAAATTTCCGTTTAAAAGAGGTGTCCGCTAGGAGAGAGTACTCTGTATACCTATCAATGAATTTTGAACTTATAGGTGTATATAAACTTCTAGATAAATTCCGAAAAATTGGAAAGATGGGCGTGAAAAAAGGGGCGGATTTCGTAAGATAATTGAACAGAATTCAACATTCGAGGCTCTTTTATGGTCTTGGTATTGAAATTTGTATAGAAAAATATTCAAAACTACTTAGGTATAATGGTAATCCTTAATCTGTGTCCGGTATTACTTTGGCAGGCTCTCTTTAGTACAACACTATAACTTGTTGTTGCTTTCAAGGTAGGGTTGTAAAAAAAACATTCAAAGTTTCGATTTAATCGATTTTTTTGGCTTTCGATCGATTTTTTTAGAATCGATTATGTTTTTTTCGATTTTTAATAAAATCGATTTTTTCTTTCGATGTTAAATTTTTTTGGAAACTCTGGAAAATGTTTAAAATATGAGCAAAACGATACGTAAAAATGGAAAAAATACAGAAATTGACGGTCAATTCTGCTGAATGCACCTTCAAAAGTGAACAGAACTATAATTGAATATCATTAATTGACTAGCGTTAGGTAAGGTTAGGTTAGGGTGGCTGCCCCCTTTAAGGGGACACACTTAGGCCGCATATGGGCCCGTTGTGATACCACGAGGGAAGGCATGCCTTCCTAGTGACACCTTTGGTGTAGCCAGTTAGACCCATTTATGAAGCGAGCCATGTCTTTTATTCGAACAGATGTTAGCTCGGTGAGTGAGGAGAAGAAGAAGGAGTCGAGCAGCCTGGATTTTCTCCTGGCCAGACTCGGGCAGTGACACATGAGGTGGCTTGCTGGTTCTTCTTCCTCCTCCGATCTGCAACTTCTACAGTGTAAAAGACCTCAATTATTGATTGACTGCTTAAACATAAGTCAATCTTGCTCTTCGATTCTTTGGCAATTCCCCTTTGTAGTTGCTTTGAACGGCAACTGTTATTTTTCGACTTTTACCCCATTCGCGAAGGAATATTTTCTAAAAATGCTGTTACTCTGTTATTTTATAAACTTCAGAAAACAAAAAATTGGCATTATAAATAGGTTTGAAAAAAATGAAAAATAAATCGATTTAATCGATTTATAACTATGCAGGTCTTCGATTAATCGAAAATCGATTTTTTCTTAAATTTTACAACTCTATTTCAAGGTGACAAAACTCCCAAATAATAATTACAAATGAAATGCTAAGACTTTCAAATAAAACTACAAGTGACCGCAAACATTTTCAAGTTTCTTTTTGGTTATTCACATTGTTTCTTCGCGAATGCTCTGAAAATTTCTTATTGGGGGAAGATTTTTGGGCTTCTTAACGGCAAATACCGTTAATACATTAAGCGACTACCTATAATCCTCCAATTTCTTAAAATTAAGTTTTCATCTGAGTCTTTGCCTCTGAGTCTTTTGAGCCTTCTCCTCTGACGATGATCGTAACGTGTGGTATTGTTTGTTTAAAATATTATCATCCAAAGCAGCGAGGATTTTTTCAACATATTTCATCGTTGCAACGATTGGACAGAATCATCCAAAAAAATTCAGAACAAGTACTTCAAATATCACGAGATTCTAAAATGTCGTAACAAAATAGCTCCTAACACTTCAAATGACACTTCGTTTCATTCACAATGTCAGTGCCTTCTATCTTCTCCGTACCGACGGCTACCCAACCGGAACTGTGTACAGGAAGTGCTCGATCACTGCCATAGCACCGAGTATGATGTGCACAACACTATGCTGATATATAAAACATACGCACTTTTGTTAAAAACTGTCCTAGGCTGGTGCGGTGGTGTGATAACTGGGTTCGAAGTGGATAGCGGCTGTATATGGGCATACTTCGTGTGTTTTCGTTGCTAAAGCACATTGCTGTATACAACGTGTACTTCGTGCCGTTCGGCTTCGGTTGCTTTCTTCGGCTCTACACACTTGCTATGCACCAAGTGTATCGTGTAGTAGGCATTCAACTATTTCATTTTTTCCCATTAACTACTCTGTACACTGAGTACCTAGTAACTACAAGGCCCGGCTGGGTAGTTTCTTCCATAGATCACTTTCTCTCTCAAAACCCCTCTTCATACAATTTAATGCAATTTAATTTCAACGTACAAATATTCCAATATCCTAAATTAATAAAAAAAAAATGATCTTTTATTTCTTTTACTGTCCAAATGCGATTTATTTCAAACGAATAGCAAATAATATCAAAGTCATTAAATTAATTATAATTACTCTACGAAAATGGTATCATTAGTCTCAGTTGCTCATCAATATTCATGCCAAAGCAACCCTTCATGCCTCCTCTTTTCTCCGCTTTACCTCTTTGCCACCGACCTTCTTCGCGCACCCCGGACGCTACACAATCTAAAAGACAAAAAAGTCTACATAACTTTGTGTATAAATTGTAGCAAAATGAGCGTAAAGCACACGGTTTGAATAAATTATTCAAAAAGCAAAAAACCGAAAAGGAGAAAAATCCGGGGAAAAAGAATATTGTCCAAACATCAACGTCATCATTATCATCAAAACTAACACCAAACACCAGGAGTGGTTTCCTTGCCATACACACTAACTTCCCTTCGTGCTACTTCTTTCCATACAGCAAAATAAAGACGGCAACAATAAAAACACCAAAACGGAAACGGTAAAAAAGGATTTCTGCGAAGTGAGCAGTCAAGTTAGCCAGTCACCCAGCCAAAACGAGCGGTACAAAAGCGCTCTTCAAAATGCTCCTTTGGGTTAAGCAAAACTTTTTCGTTGCCGCTGCACACAGGGCCTGCGATGCCGTGCAATGTCCATGCAATGATTTGCATTTTTCACCGAAATTTCCCCCTCCGAAAAACAACAAAAAATTATGACAAAATGTCGTAGATTTTATGACAGAGCAAAATGGGATTTGCTTTTGTTGTTGTTGTTGTTGTTGTTGTTGTTGTTTTTTTGTTGTTATTATTATTGTTGACGAAGGTTTTTCCTTGGAAGAACGAGAATGGAGAGCGCAATTCGACACTAATAAGACAAAATGATTAATTAGGGAAATGTTAGCTAATTCTGTATGGGAATTTGCCGTAAGGATCCCGTATAATCACTCTTAGCAAATAAAGCATATCCTCAGGTGCTCGTATTTACTTATGGATTTAATACGAGAAAGTTTCAGAGAGATTGAGGAATTTTTCATCGGGAATAGAGTGGAGCATTAAGCAGAAATTAACTTATTATTAGCTTAACCTTCGGCGTTCTATATAAAAGAGACCAATTTGAACTTCGTCTAAAACTTAACCGTCACTATTCCAATGAAGTTGTTGCATAAATTGCCAAAATTTGTTATTTGTGTCACTTCAAAAATGTTAAATATGTAAATAGAAACTACAGACGTTTTTGTTGGGACACAAATGGGTTAAGCAGTTAGAGTTTCATAGATTAATGTTTTGGTAAGCAAGGTGCCAAGGTAAATCCCAGCTCAGATATAAGAGAGAATGTTTTAGCAACAACAAGTTTAATGTAGACAGACATGGAGGCGATTATGGGAAGGTTATATTATGGAATATCGATGGTATCGATTGTACTATCAAAAAATATATTTTAAAATTTATTTTAAAATTTAATTTGATTGGAAAGTTGCTAGTGATTTCAATCAAGCATGTTTGAGCTGTTTAAAATTTAAATATCCGCCATTTGAATGTTTTAAATTTAAAAATTATTGTTGGTCCTATAATACAATATACTGTGCATAAGTATCCTTCCTCAATTTATATCACGTGCTTATATACAAGGAACCGAATTTTAAAGCCTTTCTTACTCAATTTTACATATTTTGTAACAATAGTATATGCTGTTTAACATAACGCCTAAAAAGGTTACTTACTAGAGCTCGAGAACTATCGATAGTCGGAACCATCAATAGTTTCGATAGTCGATAGTCTCAAACATCGATAGTATCGATAGTCATTCAAAATAAAATTTTATTTAAAGTACGGTTATTTAGTTTTTTATGTACAACAGAAGAATGTTATATTAAAAACAAAATAAAACAAGTAAAGGTGTTATAGTCAGGCAAACCCGACAATAGAATACCCGACACATACACACATAATCAAATAATTTAAGGCCATAAGGGGCCCCATATACCCACTTTTGCTAAATTTCTTTATGAAAACCGCCCCTTTGCCACGCCCACTTTTCCAAATTTTTTCAATTATAATCGGAGGATTAAATTTACGCTCAAATTCTAAGTTTCATTGAATTATTTCGAAAAAGTCTGATTTTGGGGCAGTTTTGAGATTTTTGTGACAGACCCTGGTACTAGAGGTACCCTTAATAATGGACCTATCAAAAAAAAACTTTGGAGAGGATGTTATAGGCTACAAAGGAAGCATAAGTGCCAAATTTCGTTCAAGTCCCATTTGCATTTCGGGAGTAGGAGACAATTTTCGAAAAACGCCCTTCTGCCACGCCCATTTTTCTAATTTTTGTAAATCACATTAATTGGCCTAAAATATGTTCAAATGCCAAATTTCATCAAAAACATCGGTTTTAGAGCAGTTTTTGTGATTTTCGTAACAGACCCTAGTACGTACTGGAGGTACCCCTAAAAATGGTCCGATCGGGTCCATTCTCGAACTTGTGTTTACTCATGTCCCCGTTAGCACGCATACCGAATCCTCTTCAAGATAGCTCAACTCCTTCGATAAGATAACTGTATACAGACAGACAGACGGACGGAATCGAATCTCCAGGTGACGCTGATCATTTATATATATATTTTGTATGGTCTATCTCGACTGGTTCTGGGTGTTACACACAACCACACAAACGCAATATACCCTCGACACAGAGTGTGTCGGGTATAAACAGCATTCGTTTTCACTATTGAAAGATGCTTACGAAAAATCCCTTTTAAGCATTTGAAGTGGTTTTTGCTTGAAACGAAAATTCAAATCTCGCTCAAAAAAGGAGATTATCCCTCAACCATGCCAGCACTGCCTACACTAGTTAAAATTTCTGCAATCGGTTAAATACTATCGGATAAGAATGTATAAATAAAACAAAAAACGGAAAATAGCGATTTGTAATTCTAACAATTTTTTAAATAATATCGATTACAATTTTACTTTCGATAGTTGCAATCGCATAATTATCGAGCCCTATTACTTACGTCGTGATGAAGCTAGAAGGAGTAGGTATAGTTTGTCTTGTTTATTGGCTTAATAGAGCTTGGGAACTATGGATATTTATTCGATTTTTATTTTTTCGATAAGTTCGTTAATCGATAGTTTTAATAAGCGATAGATTCAATAATCGGTAGTTTCAACAACTGATAAGTTCAGTAATCGATAGGTTCAAAAATCGATTGTTTGAATAATCGATACCTTCAATAATCGATCGGTTCTAAAATCGATAGTTCAATAATCGGTAGTCAAAATTATCGATAGGTTCAACAATCGATAGTTTCAATCATCGACATATTCAACAATCAATTCAACAATAATTGATCGTTTTTAGAATCGATAGTTTCGATAGTCGATAATTTTGACTATCGAAAATTTTGATAATCGAAAGATGGATTTTCAAGCGACTCTCACTCTAATCTAAATTGGTTTTTAGGAGTCTTTACATTTCGAAAAGAAGAAAGTAAATGTCCATGAATCAAAACTATCGATAGTCTTCAAAAACCATCGATGTTTTCGATAGTTTGAAACCATCGATAGTATCTATAGTGCTATCGATTTTTTCTCTAGCATTACTGTTCACCTTGTTGGCGACAGCATATTATTCTCACTCTTTTTATTTTAAGGAAACAATTTTAAACGATGTGGTCGAAAAATTCGTTCGTATAGGCTGAGACTAAGTGGTAAAATAACTCAAAACACGGGGCCACGGGGACACAATATCAATGCCATACAATTGTCTCTAATAATAACGAATAGAATAAAGAATCATACAAAGAAACTACTATATCGATAATAATCGATTTAATGCATCGGCTCACTTTTGGGTTTTTAACCCTTTAACGTATATGGAATAAATTGGGCAACAATTTTAACGATTTAAAGCATTTTCCGCTTACATTACCTAGCATTAAAATTTAAAGTTTAAATCGTTAAACTCATGTGGCGACAAAAAGCCTTTTATGTGTGAAAGGGTTAATATATGTATATGTAGATATTTATTTGTTTATTGGAAAGTTTACGAAAAACTTTTCTGCTAGTTTATTACTTATATTTTTACATATAGATTTAAATAGGGATTGAAAAGTCCTTCTCTTGAGTAGAAAAAATGATGAGCATGGGCATGATGGTTTGATGATTCACTTTCGACAAAAGACCATTTCTCTGGTATCCTTGAACCCAAAACAATAATCTCTTGTCTACTTATAAATATAACAATAGAATTTGATTCAGTGAAAAATAATTTCATTCTCTCTTGCAAAACTGCGAAATTTTGTTTAAGTTTTGAACTTTTTAGACCAGACATAAATTGCGAGTAACTTTGAATTTACCTCTAAACAGTAATCCTCGAGAATAAGTTTCAGAAATTTTGTAGCAAAAAACTTTTTGCTTGCACTCAGTTTTTTTCTTTTTTATCTTTACCGCAAATACTCTCACTTCTCCAAAATTTTGTGTCGAATTGACCACTTTTTTCGGTAGGGATGGGGGTTGAACATAAACGGTTGAAGCTCTCCACATCAAGCTTAAAAACAACGTTCGCTTAAGGGTCAAAGTTTCGAAATTCAACCGAACAAAATTAAAATAAAGTATTCCGCTTAAAGTGTAAGCAGAGGAAGAAAAAAGTCTCAAAGAGACACCAAAGAACAAGCAAACAAGGAAAAGAAAACGAAAAAAATTCAAGACGAAAAAATATAGTAAAAAATCGCTTTCAGCAATTTCCACACACTGGTCGCCACTTGCAAGCAATTTTCATTGGGTTTTCAATTTCTTTTCCTTAGTCCTTGCATTCAAACAAAGAAAATAAAACCGTTCTTCTTAAATAGCAGACGTTAAAAAAGATCGTTACAATATGCAACGCCCCTAATATTATGCTAGGAAATTGTGCTCATCAAAGCATTTAACAATGCAGTTTTATGGGAATTAAAAGAAGGAAATTCGCTTTATCGACGTCGTTTTGTAAGGATAATCTACACACACTTGAGCACGCTTCCGGATATCCTTCTGCTCCATTTTCTTTCTCTTTCTCTCTCTCTCTTTCTCTCGCACACACTCTTATCCAGTCTATTCTCTCTCTCTCTCTCTCTCTCTCTCTCTCTCTCTCTCTCTCTCTGTCTATGAGTCACTCTCTCTCTTTCAACTTTTCTCAACGATGCGATTATGTGACCACAACGCTTCTCAAGGCATTTACGCTGAAATTGCATTTCGCAATTGAATTCAATGGCCAATGCAGAATGCATTTTCACTTCAAAGGACTTAAATCGTTGTTGATTAAATCAGCTTACACAAATCCTGACAAGTGACTCAAATTATCGGTTTTTAATATTTATTAAAATAAAAAAAGAATGAAAGCTTAAAAGAAATTATTATGACATTCATTTGAAAATGCATGCTAAATAAAGGCGACCACGTTGATGATGTCTTTCGGATGTATCGAAAATGGCACATAACAAAAATGTATGATAAATTAATCCAATCATTTCATTTAATGGCCTTCGTAAATTTCAATCCTTTTGAAATTATGAAATCATTGCAACAATAAACCATTGAAATCCAAATTCAGTCTTAACCCAATTTCGACTGACAGCAAAAAATTTCTGTTAATTTGATGCCTTTAAAGTAACAGTTAATGAAAGTGGGTTAATGAATGAGATAATTGCAACTTTCGAAGAACTTTTTCTCCCAATGAGTTTACACCGAACACCTTTTTTTCTTTATCTTGTCCATTGATGTTTTGTTCGATTTTAAATGAAATTCCAGATTAATTTTTAAAATCAATCAACTTGACAGTCATGTAAGGATTTAATTAGCCAAGTTAAATTTTCCCGAACAATCGTCAGATGTCAGAAGATCACTCTTCAAGCGGGATATTCACTTGTCACTTGTCACTTGCTTCGTTAAATATTCGTTTATCCTTTGTTTGTTAACCGAATTTCTCTGAAATCTATAGACTTTTTTATGTCCCATGATGAATTTTCAGCTCAAATGAAATGAGGGCATGAGGGCTTGGCAAATATCCAATCTAAGGAAAAGGTTCGACTAACCATTTAATCAAAGGAACGCATAGATAAATTTCCTGAGTTTTCTCATATGCGGGATATTTTGAAAGAAAAAACTCCCTCTCATCGAATAACTGAAGTCACCTTCGTCACACAGATCAAACGTTGAAGGACTTCAAAGAGAAAATGGTCAATATGAGCACAAGACACTGTTACCAGTTTAGGGGAATCTCTCATTATTGGTCTTATACCCTAATCACATTACACCATTCATGCAAATCAACGGCTTAGTTTTGAATTAGTTATTTCGTTCATTTGACTTAAAATTGATTAAATAAATGCACAACTTAAAGCGTGAATTAGCCGATTTTTGTGTGGGAGCTGTAATAAAAAACTACCGGAGGTTGTGGTATTTTTGCTAGAGCTAGAGATTTTTAAAGAATTTTTAAACCTTTCATACTCAATTTCACATACCTTGTAACCATAGTGTACGCAATTTAGAATGACGCCTATAATTCGCATTAGGTTTATAAAATTGGACAAATAAGACTCTCAGAATTTCTGAAGATATTTCACGACGTGATGTAGCAAGAAGGTGTGTAAGTTTGTCTTATGTATGGATTCGATAGATCTAGATAACTATCGATAGTTCGATAATCGATCGGCGAAACTAATCGATTAATTTAATAATCGATAATTTCAATTGAATGTCATTCAATAATCGATTATTTCAATATTCGATTATTGAAATAAGTAATTGGCAATTTCAATAATCGATCATTAAAGTGATCGATCATTTCAACAATTGATAATTTCAATATTGGGTTATTTAAGTAATCCTCAATTTCGATAATCGATAGTTTCAATAATCGATCGTTTCAGTAATCGATAATTTCAAAATTGAGTTATTTAAATCCAAAATTTTGATAATCGATGATTTCAGTAATCGATAGTTTCCGTAATCGATAATTTAATTAATCGAAAATTGCAATAATAGATAATTTCAATAATAGATAATTTTGATAATCGAATGCGGACATTTTGAGGCATCTGTCCATTCAAAAAGCTCTCTGCCACCGCCAGCACCACCTTTCCAAAGGTAATGTAAATGTCAATGAATCAAAACTATCGATAGTTTGAAACCATCGACAGTATCGTAGTGCTATCAATTGTCTCTCCAGATCTAATTTTTGTTATTTATTGCGTTTACACGTACATATGTAGGTACGTCAACATCGTTCAACAAACCGGCGTTTGTAGGGGAGAGGAGAACGCGGACTCCTCTCCTCTAACACACAACACAAAATTGGTTTCTTATACATAACATTGTATAACAAATTTTGGCTTTTTTAGTCACATTAGATAATTTTTTGAATCAACTTTGTATTTGTTTAAGTGGCAGCCGTGCTGTCAGTTGATTGCAAGAAGTAAATGCGCATTGACAGTCTGGAGACCTGCTTTTGAGATTTGCATTAGCGGTTTTTAATTTCGTATTTTAGATGTTATTAAGTGGGAGCCTAGGAGAGAAAACTCTTTAGGAAATTTTTTGGGGGAACCAATTTTTTGGCTTTTAAAGGTTTGAAAATCAAATGAATTGAAATTTTTGCCTTACATTGGGACATTCGAGGGCTATATCCCCAAAAAATCTGGAAATAGTCGCACGAGATCCGATGAGGAAAACATAAAAAAAATTGATCTTGAAAATAAAACTTCCTCAATTAAATCCTATTCTATCATAATTAGCATAAGCTTTTAAGCGAATTAACGACTTTCGGTTCCGCCAAAAAGAATGTAAATTTTTTAATTACATCGGCAACTGCATAAAACAAAAGGAATAAAAAAATTATTACCCTAAAAATCCATCAGTGTTGTTGTGGCTTGACTTTCAATATGACCCTAGGAAATATCATGTGTGCAAAGCACGCAGCGCACACTTTCGCTTACTCTATCGCCATTTAAAGTTGCTCATCCATTTAACTGATTGCCATAAAATATGCAACGATTTATATCATTGTCGTCATAATCCTGTCGATTCAAACTTTCGAAAAAACAAAACTGCAATCGCCGTATAAGCTTGAAAGCATGCATATGATATGATATGGAGAAATGCGCAATTTTTTTTCGTTGAGCTCCAACTGAGCACTCTCGCACTCATGTAGTTTGTTCTTTTTTATGGCTTTAAAGTGCGTTGCCTATTTTTGTGCACTTCAATTGGTCCGCATGCGTTTTCATAGTAAAATTGAGTTTTTTTTTAAGGTTCTGTGTAAAGAAAATTACGCAAAAGTGAGTAAGCTTAATATAAATATTTTCATTTCGATTTTATCTTCTTAATTAACAACAAGCGGCTTAAATTTTATTTTCATAGCAGGCCTTTTTGTAAAATTATGAAAATGCGACGATAGTCCATTGAGGGGTTCGTATGCAGTTTGTTTAATTAATTTTTCTCTTTTTTTGCTGCATGGAAAATCTGAAAAGGATGAAGTTGGCTGTAATATTAGTTTGACATTTCAACTTCCACAACATAGTAAGCATTCAAGTGGTCCATTCGAAGTGACAGTCCACTTGAGTTGCCCTTACTCTATATAAATTAAAAGCTAGCGAAAACGGAATAAATGACCCATATACATCTGGCGAATGCAGTCGAATATAAGTGCAGGCAGATTCAAATATGGAGCCATTCGATGTATAAAAACCTCATATTGGACAATCGATCTACACAAAAAGCGAAACACGAGCTTCATGACTCCTAAAAGAGCTCATTATGAGGCCTCCGAAATATAGCTTATATATATGTACTTATATATATGACTACTTAAGACTCAGTCCGGCTTATGGTCCAATAGCAGCGATAGTTAAGTTTGTATTCGTACAGCATTTATGAATTAAATTATAATTAACTCCATAACAAAGGAAATATTTTATTGCTCAAAAAAAAAAGTATTTACCTTTTCTTGCTTGAGCAAAAAAAAAATATGACTCACGCTGTGACTCACGATATATTGTAGCTGTTTTATAGATGACATCAAAAATATCAAACTCATTTTGAATTTTCAAACCATTCAACTTCATTATTGGTCCTTCCAAGGGCAATCCACAATTGAGTGCCTTGTCTTATTCGACGGAGTATCGATCATTCTTTTAAAGATTTAATGCCGTGTTTGCATCCCTTTTGACTCAAGCGTGAATATACATATATGTACTGTCCATTAATTCTATATTTTCTCCTAGATTTACTTCAAACAATTTCCCCTTTAATCGCCATAAAAAAAAAAAATTTCTCTTTCGCAAACAAATGCAAAAGCAAACCTTGAATCTGATTATGGTCCTTTCTCTATGTCATAATTCATTTTTTTTTTTTTCCTATTTCTATTTCTATTGCGAAATTAAATAAAAATTTGTTAAATAATTCCCTTAATTGCACAAAACATTTGCTGCTGCGGTACTATTATGCACCATAAAGTGTTTCAAACAAGTTGAGGGATGCTAAGCTCTCGGTTCTTACGCTTGCAAGCTTATCCCCTTGCGGCAACACAATTGCGGCAACATAAATGCAATTGCCTGCTTTCCCGTATAATCGTACGCGCTCTTCTTGCTTGAACGGGTGCTTATTTAAAATCTCGACGGCATCATCATCATGCTTTAAAGTGGAGTCCTACAACAAAAAGCACCACTAAGCTCGAACGAAATAACAACAATAACAACGACAAAATATAAGGACTTTTATGTATGGCAACAATGGCAACAAATTCGCATTCCATTCAGTAAGTTGGACAGCCGCGCTACCATACTCCATGCGCCCAAACCATAAAAGTGTTTGGCCAGTAATGCGACAACAGGAGTAAAACAAAAAAACAAAAAAAACAAAAAAACCGATTGCTTATCCTGCAGGCGCCACAATGGAAGGAATATTGTAAATGCCGCTAGCGTGAATCGCCAGCATTTCATGCCCATAGAAAAAAAAGCATTTTCCATTTTAAATAAAAAGCAAAATGGTCTCAACAGAGAGTCAAAGGCACAAAATAGAAAACAATGAAGTTAAGTCCATGTCCTTATTCCTGTTATTGTGTATGCATCAGCGGCAGAATCATTGCTCTTGCGGCTAGAGGACTTATTTGAATTGTGAATGAGTAGTTTCTCCATGTCCTTCGCACAGAGGAGAAATCAAGGATCACAACTGGTCGTCGTACATGGTAATGGAAATTCCAAACAAATATGCCCATTTTGCTTAGTGCACTTTACACATTGGTTTCAGAGTTTTTTGTTGTTGTTAGTTTTTGCCGATGGGCGGAAGTTTCAAGTGCTATTGGACATATGGGAACTTTCAATTGCCCACACAAAATTTTAATGCTCGTTAAAAAAAAAAATTAAGACTTTATTCTATTTACCTTTCAAAGTGGCTTTTCTCAGAGTCCAATGATGATTGATTGTGTACTTAGCATCAAATTATGTCAAGGAGAATAGGATGTGTCTTTAATGAAGAGAGATATTCTTAAGCAAGTGGAAACTTTTTACAAGCAATAGGAGTGCAAAACAAATATAAATTCATGAAACATTCATTACATTCAACTTATCTGAACCAACTTTTTGAAAACAATATCCTATTTTGAAGGAGGAAATTTAGTTCACTGATAACTCAGTATATACAATCCATCATTCGTCTTTGGCTATCTCATCTTCCCTTCAATTAACAGTAAATTTTGTAGGCAACATCGATACAAAAGTCATAAAAAAAAGGAATTTTTTTTCCTTTAGTGCAGTATTAGGGAGAAAGGGATGTTTCAGCTAACGTGTCCTCTTCCCAAAAAAAAAACGCATCTACCTTTAAGGAACCATTTTCAGAAAAAAACATTTTGTTGAAAAAAAAATTTTACTTAAGCGATTTTTGAAATGACCGTTTCAATTACAAACGCCCTCAAGCTATTTAAGTGCTAAATAAAATATCACCTAGAGCAAAAAATGTCATCTAAAAATAAGAAGATTTCCTTCTAAAAATGCTTCGTGACAAAAGAGAGTGCCAGGGGAACGAATTGACGAAAAGTTTACTTGAAAATCTTCTTATTGTTATCTTAAGTTTCCTCTGAAATTTATTGAAAAGGGAATCCGAAAAATTATAAAATATCTTCTCATTCGCTCGTGTTGTCGCGTAAAAATTCTATTTTTACGTCATGACATAACAAAATAAGTGAAAATCAGATGAAAAACTTCTTGTTTCTAACGGATGTTGACCTTATTATTATTAAGATGCTAAAGTTCATGTTAATTTTATTGAAAAGGAAATCGAGTAAAAATAAGGAGAAAACTTTTTTCTCGCTCTTTTTCTACTAAAATACGAATTCTGACCCATTAAGAAATTTTGCTATAAATTCAAAACGCTGATACTCAAGATAAGAACTTAACATACCATCAGCAAGAGAATATCATTACCTTTGTTATTGCAATATAAAATTTTAATCAAGATTTTACTAATTATAGATTATTTAAGAAACATTCAGTATACTAACTTTTGAGGGTTTGAAAATTGGTGTTCTAAATATGACCCCTATCTCTTGTTTTAAGACCAGAGAAATGCTGTGCCCAAATCATTTCCAATTGTATTCAGCAATATCCGAAGCTGATTCTTGCGAAGAAAATAGATTAATAACGCTTAAGAATTCGGTTTTTGGAAATAAGCGTTTTTTTTTTTGGAATAGGGCCAATTGCATATTGAAGCATATTGAAAAAAATTTTTATATTAAAATTAAATTTTTTTTAAAATAAATTCCATTTTCAATATCGAAATTTTTTAAGCATCGAAATTTACGGCAGCACCGTCTACTTCCAGGGCTGTGAGTACATTTGACAGCTGATTAGATCGTTATTTTTAAAAACGAATTCTATAAAGAGCTATTCTCAAGATTGTTTCGTACTCCAAATTGCTGCCCTGTGACTCCAAAGCTTTTATTCCTGTCTATCGTATTGTGTTATTTCCAAAACTTCATTTGTGTCGAAACTTATTTCTTTGAATTTTTCCAAACAGGCTGGTTTTTGAAAATCGAACTCAAATTTGATATCATATTTAAACGCAGTGCCGAGGTGATTTAAAATATTTTAAAATTTTTTTTTTTAATTGGAATGGTAAAAACCAAATGCGGATTTTTATTTTAAAAATTTGTAAATATGCTTGGAAATATTAGCCCTTAGTATGAAAATCGGGATGTCAAAATTTTCCACACAGTTGACTTTCTATAAAAATCGATTTTCTAAGAAACCTTATATTTTTTTTGAAGTTTTTATTTAAACTTTTAAAACCCCTTAACACAATTATCATACTCCTTCAATATAATGAGTAAGACCCTAATCAGGATAAATTACCGAGTTTTTTCTAAAACATAAAAGCTATAATTTTTGGATACAAGATTTTAATTTCTAATTTTTAAAATTTCCTTTGAATTAAAAATTTGGAAAAAATTTCTTAAAAATCAGCAGCAAAATATGTGTTTTACTGGTTGGAAAAAATCGTCAGAAGCCTTTTCATTCTCATGTTACAGCTGGGGTCATATTTAGACAAGAGTCCGATTTACCCCACTTTCCCCTAATATAGATATCATACATACAAGCCATTCGTCTATAGCTCGATCTTCTCGAACGTTAATAGAATAAATCTAGTTGGTTGAAATGCCAACAACAAAATGTTACGAAGCGAGAGGCTCTGGTTTCAACTCCCAGCTAAGGTCGTGGATTTTTGAGCCCTTTTTTTTTTGTTTCTGTTTTTCTTCTTTGCTTTCCCATTATTCGTGGTGTCACAACGGGCCCATGTAAGGCCTAAGTGTTGACACCTTTGGTGGCAGCCACACGAACCTAACCTAAATCGGAGTGTCTGAAATCACACTTAAGGCTTTGAAGATATTTTGCTCAAGTGATTGCAACTAGAGTGTATTGCTTTCCCATGATAGTTGGTGTAATCGACTAATAAAATTGCCTTTACTGCTGGCAAACCTTCATTTTGGTTTCAAAGAAATTGATACTCTGCGGTTCTCCTCCATTTTTACGGAAGAATGAAAATCAACTGAAAAATAGACGGCCTGCACGATGTCCATACATAGTAGGCTGAGATGGAAGAATATGTTTTTTCTGTTCTAACCTTCTTTGTTTTCCCGTATCGGGCAGATGGCCAATTCTGCTTATGTCATCTATCTTTAGTTAAGAAAATGATTATCGCAGGCTTTTACAGGAATTCGGGGTTGGCTATAAAGCATGCTTACAGTAATATTTCTTGCAAAAAACTCTCCTATATAATATGCACCCACTGCACTGGACATCATTATTTTACTTTTTTACTTTTCCACCTTCACTAATGATTGCAAATTATAGTTCACGACGGCATTTGGAATTCAACACAAGTGTTTTTAAAATAGGTACGTTCAAAAAGTTCGCCACGTAAATAAAAGTTCCATAGAGCACGGAGTTTCTGGGAAAAGACCAACTTTTTCATTTGCCAAAAAACAGTTTTGCCATTTGGGCACACTTACGTCATTTTTTTTTTTTTTTACTTTTTTTTTTTTATTTACTTCGCCTAAACTATGCAATTAAAACGTCATTTACTGACAGAAATTGGAGTGCAGACAAAAGAAGAAAAAATGTATTCCCAAAACTTCATTGTGAAACGCCAAAGCAGATAAGTAATTTACTGACAGCCGGGCAAAAATAAAAATAAAAAGCGCAGAAAAAGAAAGTACAAAATTAGAAAGGAGACATGACGTCCAGTATTTCTACTTGAAATATAACAAAAGCTTCTAATATGACTTTGTACTGCATTATATGGAGGACCGTGGAACGTCCGTTCTACTTAGTTGTCAGTAAATAAGCAACTTAGCGATAAAAGTAGATGCAGTCTTTAAAACAAACAAAAAAAAAAAACATAAAGTCCCTCAAGTAGGCTAACAGAAACTCCAGTGGCTCAAGCAAATTCCATGACAAACGATAACCACGCCGGACGACTGCCAGCGACCAGCAGCGACGGCCAGCGTCCTGCGTGTCTTTTCGCAGGCAACAATGTTTATCTTCGCTACGCTTCGGCATAGATAACTCGTGTTGAAAAGTCCATTCTTTTACGGTTGTATTTCCTTTTTAGTTTTGCTTGCGAGCTACTTCGCTTAAATATATAGCAGACTGCAAGGCCATTGTACATACCCGGGCAAACTGAATCGCCATCGCCATTGCCATCGCGTCGACAATAAAAGTTCCGAAGCGACACGTCCGAGGAGCTTCAACGAACTCACGACTGGCCGGTCGCTTAACAGTGCTTGCAAGCATCCTTTGAACTTAATTAGCTGCGAATTAGCGAATTTTCACAGCATCGCGTGAAAGCAGTGACGAGCTCACGGGACGTATGCGCAACGTCGGCATTCAGTGTGAAGGCAAAAACACACTCATACCACGGGTACTCCGGTTTGACGTGCAATGAGGAGTTTTTTTTTTTAATTTTTTCTTTTTTCTAGAAAATGTGAATAATAACATTTTTGCGGAAATGTCATGCCAGAGGCTTTAAGGATTTTAAGGATTTTCGAAAAAATAAAAAAATAAAAACCCTGCTGCTTTTATCTGCTCCGTTTACTTCCATTTAAGATTTATTACATTTCGTGCATGTTGCTTGCATAAATAATTCTTGGCATTAAAAAACTTGCGTCAATTTAAAGTAAAGTCTAAGTAAATAAGCTCATTAAAGAAAAAATAAGCCTTACCTTGATACTAACGTAAGCTCGTTTAAGCCCTTTCTGTAGTCAATCGTGCGCAATTTGGCTTTCAACAAAATTAATCAGCATTGCGCGTATTTACATATATCGGAGCCATAGGAGCATCTTACAGTAAATGTATACTCACTTTCATGCACATAATCTACCCAGGCACGTCTGTGAGTGGATGACTTCTATGTCGTCTATACATTGTTATTAAGCGCTATCAAGAAAATGCGCGACGTCAATTGCAGTGCATCGCTTCATTGTGAACTCAATTCGCGTCAACACAATTCCAACTACAAACAAACACACACGCATATATACATACACATACATAACTTTATGCAGGGCATAAAAAGTGCTTTTTCACAGAACTTAACGGGAGTTGGGGTTTTAAAGACTTCCTTTTTTGGCGAGATATTGCTACTTCTCTGGCCATAAAGAAAAGTTTGCACGAATTTTGCTTTTTTTTTTTTAAACAATTGAATTATTTTGTTTTTCTTACACGTTATAATGTTATTTGCTACACCCTAACAGGGATTTTTTGTCCTGAGACATATGTATGTATATGCCAATGTGGCTTAGCAGCCAAACCACACTCACGCGCGCTCATTTTAATCGGTTTTTAAAAGAGTACAGCAAATGCAGCGTTCAATGTAGATGAACAGACACACATACACATGCACGCACACACAAACACAATAAGAGACACACTTTGGTACCTATGTGTAGAATTAAGTGTGAGTGCAGTAAGTTGCTGCCACATGTAATACTGGCGCTTAAAGGCTCTTGAAGAAGTGCGCATAAGTCTGTGTGTGTGTGTGTGTTTGTCTGCGTTTTGGCTCTTAAGTTTCTACAGCAGTTAAATCCTCGATCATCATCAACGTCATTATGAGCGATTTTCGGAAAAAGCTGTCTTAAGTGAAAAGCAAGTAGTGAAAAGTGAAAACTCACAGATTTATCTCGCCTAATGAGCTTATTTAGAAAACTAAGCAAGAAAGATTTCCCAATGAAATGAGATTAGTGAAACGTTGATGGATTTATTTGACAAGTGATGTTCATCTTGAACATGCGATTTTCGCGCTTTTTCATATTAACGTTGATGAGACTCAATGGAGCTCGTTGGTTTTTCATGGGTTTCTTCATAAAAGAGAAAAATGTGGTTGCTTGCTTTAAGGTTCCTAATCAATTTCTTCATTTCTTAAATACTACACTTTCTGATAAAGTCGTTGTACTTATCGAAAAGAAAACTACTTTCAATTACAAACAATAAAACATCATTGATACTTGGATTAGAATGGCAGAGGATAAAGCGTTCTATTTGAGACAATTTCAAAGAATCCAAGATCCTAAGAACTTTGGTCACAAGTCACGTGCATTGTGATGAACTCTTTTTTTTTTACTTACGAAGAGGAAACCACGTGTTGAAAAGTCTCCGTTTTCTCTTTTCTAGCCCAGCAAAAAGTGCCACATACATTCGCTGCGCAACACAATGGAAAAATGATAGCGGTTTACTATAATAAAGCCACTTAACTTTGACAGCCATGACTAGAAAACAGCACCTGTCCTGCGGTTCGGTTCAGTTCGGTTCGTTTCGTTTCTCTTTTTCATATTTAGGTGATTTCGAAAAGAAACCTTTGCTTCACTTCTCATTACACCTCGTTAACATGAACGGACATGGACATTAGAGATGCCTTCCCTGTATGGGATGGGTAATGCGCGCTTTTGATTTATAGTCCTTTGACGTTTGTTGGCGCCGCCAATTGGTATTCAAGGCTCGAACATACATATTTAGAGGGTCTAGAGTGGAAAATTAGGTGCTCATTTGTCTGGAACACTTAAGGTGACTTGTGTAAAATGACCACACCGTTAGATAGGAATGTAAGGGTTTCTTCTTTATTTTTAGCCTTTTTATGTTTTTTAAGAATTTCTCAAAATGAAAAGGAAGCGGCAAAGGAATAGTTAAATAAATTGTGAGACCAGAATATAAAAGACAATAAACAAAGTTGGTTTTAAGAATTTTTTTTTCGCTTCTTCCAACAATTTTTCTATGAAAATGACGCGCCAAAAAACACGTTGAGCCTTTCAGTCATAGTCGCTTCGGTAAAAAGTCTGTAAAAAAGTCCTCAAAGAAGAACATTTATCTTTTCTAGAAAATAAAAGAAAGCTGCTGAAAACCATGATAAACAGATAAAGTAAATATAAATACAAAAAAAAAAAAAACGCGCTTGGCCAACAAGAGAAATTTAATTTAAGTTCATGAAGAGCACGTTCTGAGACGCTATTTAGCAACTCTAAGCTTTATGCCTTTAGAATGTTTGCAGCAAAAAACAAAAAAGAAAAAAATAAAACTCTCCATTTTACAACGCTCCACCAACGATAAGAAAAAGCGATGAAGAAGGTAGATGGCTGCAGCCATCCTTAGTCCTTAGAAACTTCGTCTGCTTAAAACAATTTGAGAATACTAGCCATCTCAAAAGGTTGTCTACAGTTTCAAAAGCCAAAAGTGTTGGTAAACTTGGAGGAGAAAAGAAATAAAAGCACAGCAAGGCAGCCAGGAATAAACACGCGTACAGACAACCAGCTATTCGAGTTCGAAGCGGATTTATTCTTCTAAGGTCCACGATAAATAACAGGAGAAAATTTAGACTATATTCTTGGTATTTTCAAGCTGATACTTTTAGATATGACAGCTCTATTTAATCAGCAATATTGCTTGACGGGATTTTAAAGAGCATTTTATGACCTATTAACCAACTCAATGAATATTTTTTGTTTAGCCAATACCATTTTTGAACGTCTAATTGAAGAAAGCTCGTATAGATATCTCTTATAAAGCCTTAAACAATACCATACTATCTTGTGCCATCGGCCATTGTAGTTGCATGGAAGGTCGAATTTAGTTTTAGAATGCTTTAAGTCAATATTTATTCTGAGCTCAGTTTAGAAGTGAAGTGAAGTGAAGCCTTCGTTTTGTGACTCCCAAATTTTTTCAAAAAAAGTGCACTTTATGACGCCTAAACGCTTAATAAATAAGATAAACAAACATGGTAGTTTATGTACATAAATATGTAGGTATGTACATGAAAACAAAGCTAGTATAACTTTTTCCGACCAAAGAATCTTGAAAAACATTTCCTTTCTATCAGTATTCATAAAAATCTGAAAATATTCTAAAAAATAATTTTACCCATAATCTTTCAAAACACCTACATTTAGCTATGAAATTCGATAAAACAATATAGTTTTTGACATGCCTTATTATTCATATTACAAAATTTAAATTATCTTAGAAAATCGTCTTCCAGCCCCAAAAATCGCAATGCCTTTATTGGTGTTAAAAGACCCACAAGAAAAAAATTTTTAGAAATATAGTGAAATATATAAAAAAAAAAAAGGTGGCAACACTTAGGCCTCACATGGGCCCCTTGTGATACCAAGAAAAATGCGAAAACAAAGAAGAACAGTGACGTAAAAAACGACACAAATAACATTTTTCACCTCAGCTGGGAGTTGAACCCAGAGCCTCTCGCTTCGTAAGTTGGCAGTAAAGCAACTAAACTCTGCCCCCGTCGAATAATCTAACATTCCATGCACCTCAAATTACGCGACAGTCGTCTTTATCACGCTTTTAAGCGTTCTGTGTTTTTATTTTTTCAGTTTTTTCAACTTAAGGATTCAAGTTAGGCACTTGAGTTCCTCCATATAAAAACGGACTTCACACATCCTACTATCAATTTACTCCTCAGTATGCCCGGTGCAAATAGTAAAGTGAATATGTTGCGTGAAAAAAAAATTGCTGCTGCACTTTTGACACCTTTCAAGTGGCCATAAAACCAAACAATGTTCCGTCCGTGCGCTGTCTGTGAGTGTATTGAGCAAAGCAGGAAACGTACTTTTTATGCATGAGCGTTACTTACTCGTAAGTGCGCTTGCATGGCTCTGCCTGATAGTATACCATCAGCAGAAATTATGCTTTTTTCGTCGCGGCTGAGCTAGGCGAAAGTCGCGCGATTTGACTGTATTGAATTCAGCGCGTAGGAGCGAAAAAGTCATGCCCGATTGTCATTTACATTTTGAACTCGTCTTGCTTGAATCTCATTAGCTGTAGAAATTTCACCGCGCGACTTCTTTACGAAGGGAGTGGGACGTCTCCTTTTTCACGCGGAGTTCACCGCGGATATCCGCCTGACATTTTCTGCTGGGATATGTATTAGCATGTCTGCGCGTGTATGATGCAATGCTACCCGTGTGTAAGTGTAAGTATCCTGCAAAGTTTCGTTAAAAGTGCTGGAAAAGTGTTGTCAAAGAAACCTGCACAATTTCAATGTCGCAGTTTTTCTTCCTCTTTTTTGTTTTTGAAGAAACTTCACGCTTTTCTTACTTTTTCTTTTCATTTTGTGTTGTTTTTTGTAAAGAAATCCGCTTTAATTTTACTTTCTTTTTGTGCTTTGGAATCCGTTGTTTAATTTATAAATTTCTCGCAACGTGATATTGTTAAGTATTTTTAATGAAATATTTTATTACGAAAGTTGAAAAAATTTCAGCGGCCCTTTGCATTATTTGAGAAGATTCTTTTCAAAAAGCTTTCATGGCTATAGAATGTACTTAAGGGAAAGAATTTCTCGTGTGCTATTTTTTCCTCTCTTGTATCCTTGTTGAAGGCAATTTGTACGAAACTTCGAATAAGTTTTTTTATAGTGAAGACTTTGAAAGTTTTTTATTAAAACATAGTTTGAAGATCGGCAAGATTACATTTAAAAAATGCTAATAAAACCTTGAAAATCCATAAAAGAAAATTAATTATTATTTTTTATACTTTTTACTCCGATCAAATTCAATGTTCGGAACTGCATTTTTTGTAATGTATAGATTGCATATTGAAAGTATTTTAATACAAACATCAGTTGAAGTGGCAGATTATTTCAAAAAATGCTAATAAAACCTGAAAATCATAAAAAAAATTATATTTTTTTATTTTACTCGATCAAATTCAATGTTTAAACTGCATTTTGTAAAGTATGCAATTTAATATTTAGAAAAATTTAAATACCTATAATGTATGTGTTCACAGGTCACCTGATCGCAAACTTACAAAAGGAGTTGTAAAATATATATTTGAATACATTTTGAGATCTCAATAATAGGATTTTAGAAGAAGTAATCTCACCCAACGTTTTATTAAAATTCTGATCAAAAGCGACTCAAATTCGAGTCGCGTGGCTGATTAAAATAATCAAATATGCGCTCGTTTTCTGATCGAATATGACTGTTTTGTCGGGAGAAAATGGAACCCTTTCCGCGACTCTTCTTGGGGGGCCATATTTGATATCATTTGCGAGTCGTTTTTGATTCATATTTGTAATCATTTTCCAGTCTTCTACGACTCATATTTTATCTCGTTTTCGAGTCTTTTCCGAGATATATTTACAATCGATTGCTTTCCAAAAAAAAAAAAAAAATTATTGATAAATCAATACAAGCTTTTTGGCTTTTACGTGTGTATACGTATTATTATAGATTCAATAATGTTTTTTGTTTTTTCCTTGCCTTCTCTGGGATATAAACCCGCGAACTCTCGCTTTCTAGTCCACACCGTTACCGATAAGTACATCTTAGGTATTTGCCAAAACGAATCATGATAGTTTTTTGTTATAACTTTAAATTCGAATTCCATCATTCATTTTGAAAAATTTTGAGTGAAATATAAGATAAACAATTGAAGATATATTTCAACGTAGTGATTAATGACTGTTTTCTCTTATGTTTTTTTTTGTATTTCAATCAATCTTGAAACTATTGAAGATCTTTTCGAGTCTTATTTTAATTCTTGAATGCCTTTTAATCAAAAGAATGATAGTCTCAAGGTTATTTTGTAAACATCTTAAATGTTGGGATAATAAACTTTTGTCATTCTTCAGTTTTGAAAATCGATTATAAGTAAACAAAAGTAAATGTCTTGAGCAATAATTGATTTAAAAACTATTTATTTTGTTATTTGAAAATTAAGGAAAATTATTTAGTATAAAAGCTTTTGTCTACAAATGAAAAGAACTTTTCTCGAAAAATACTCATGCTTGTCCGAATATAATTTTTGCAGCATCAAAAAAGCTCAAATAGAAAATCTCCCAGCAAAAAATAAGATCATCCAAAGAATTATCTTGAATTGCTCCTTTGCGAGTACTGGACTACTCCCAGCCTCATGCATTTTAGTACTCCTTTTAAGCATTGCATGTCCTTGCAGCCGAGTAATACTTTTAAAATCGTAATTAAGATCAAACAGAGTACTCCCTTCGATCTCAAAATGGAGGATAGAGAAAGTAACAAAGTGAGTAAAACTTTTTTTCTCCTGAAATATCACCAAGGGATTCAGGTTTTTTTTTTATCCCGATTAATAATATTCAAATTTATTGTGCCCGAATGTTAGCAGAACGCGCCCCAAGCGCGTGAAAAATGTTCAAAATATACGTCTGCAACAGGCCCGCACACAATTGGCGATATATTTACTCGTATATTTGATTTCATATATTTTTATTGGGTTTTCCCTATTTATACCCGACACACTCTGTGTCGAGGGTAGGTATATTGCGTTTGTGTGGTTGTGCGTAACACCCAGAACCAGTCGAGATAGAACATATCATATATGTATATAGAAATGATCAGTGTCACCAAGAGAATCGATTTAGCCATGTCCGTTTGTCTGCCCGTCTGTCTGTCTGTCTGTCTGTATAAAGTTTTCTTATCGAAGGAGTTGAGCTATCTTGACGAAATTTGGTATGCGTGCTCACGGGGACATGAGTAAGAACGAGTTCGAGAATGGTCCATCCGGTCGGACCATTTTTAGGTGTACCTCCAGTACTAGGGTCTGCTATGAAAATCACAAAAATTGCTCTAAAATCGAAATTTTGATTAAATTTTATATTTGAACTTATTCTAAGGTGGGCGTGGCATAGGTATATGGCACTCCTCATGGCCTTAAAAATCTCTTGAATATTCTTTGCTAATGGGCCTGTTTTTTGTTTTTCAATTTGACTTTAAACTTATAAACGAAAACAATTCAGTTATTTCGATATGGCAAACACGGTGTCGATAGGTGAGCACATGGCTAAAACACAAGACTTTCCAGGTTCAAACACTACACAGGGGAAATCAAAAGCGAAAAATAAACATTACAAAAATTACTATTTGAAATTAAAAATACGCAAAATCCAATAAAAATATTTAAAGTCAAATATAGATCGCCAATTGTGTGCGGGCCTATTCAAACCGCACACAGGGGGAGTAAAATGCGACTATCATAAAACACTTAAGGAAATAATAGAAATTATAAATACCTATGGTAAAACCCGACAAATGTGTCCTTGATTATTTATTTAACTATTTACTTTTTGTTTGTTTTGAAAGCATACGATTATAAATAAGTATCACTAAAAATTCTGAGTCTTTTTAAACTCATAGCATAGACTGTTTAAAAATTTTACTATAAAAGTTTAAACTCCAAAAGCAGTAAAAGGGATCTGAAATTTATACTGCGTCAGGAGTTTTATTTTACACTTTAATTCTTTTGCCTTTTCGAAAAAAAGGACGATATTTTTGGACCATAAATGAAGCTGAAATTAATCTGTTGGTTGTTAATGATTATTGGGATTTGCATTTCTGCTAGTGATTCTGCATTTCACTTATATTCTATGAAGAAAAAAAAAGGGATTAAATGAAAATTTTTTATTATCGCAGTTCTTCTTTTTTATCATGATTTTTTATCCTTTTGAGAGTAGCGATATCGAAAAAATTGTCTTTGAGTTTCAATTAAAAAACTTAATTTCGTTGAATAACTTTTCGTCCGTTTTTATTTTCCAAATAATATCTCAAAAAGCATTTTTCCATTCCTTGTCACAAATAATAATGCCAACAGATCATTTACGTTTCTCCTCCGTTCTGTTGTGTCCTTCCAATTACTTATATAAATGGCGAACGGTGGCAAAAGTGAAAACCATTTTTTAAAGCAAGAAATTACTTAGTCAACCATGATAATTTGTACACACCGACTGCAAAGCATAAAAGCAAAGAGGACTTTGCGGTTTTTGATGGAAATAACAGGAATGGCGAATCACAACGGAGACAAATTGTGGAGAATAATAAAACAAGAAATATTTAATAGCTGGCAAAAATCAAGGTGCAGTGAAGTGTTCAGAATGGACTCCGCAATTCCGATTTTGTGGTTCATTCTTTTTATTTGCTAATGACTTTTTTGCCTCGCAATTACGGTCTCTTTGGTCTTAAGTAGCAAAAGTAACAAAAGTATCTGTCAACGCATGAAGAACTGAATGGTGAATCGCATTCAAAAAATTATTCTAATGTTGTTTCTATGTTTCAATATTAAAACCTTCGCGCTTATAAATCCTCTGACCATTTCTGTCACTCAGCTTTGACCCGAAAAAGAAAAAGAAAAACAAAACCGTTCAGCGGACAAAATTGTTCGTCATTCTCATCCATTTCAACATACATCGTCAACATCAGAGCGAAAGAAGTCCGAAAGCCTTAATTTTTTGTCACCCGACGCGCCATTATTGCGTGTAACGAGTAATTTCCGGCGCGATAAAAAATTTAAAAGAATAAAAATTATTGGGAAAAAGGGCAACGAACAAAGCACGTTGAAATTGTATGCAGCAATAAAATATTCCGCATGCTGCTAGAATTGTCAAAAAAAAAAAAAAAAAAAATGGAAAAATGCAGAAGTGGAAAAGAGGAGCAATTGCAAAAGGGAAGGGAAAAAAGAGTTCGGAGTAAAATATGCAAAAGACATTGCGAGAAGCTTTGCGAGACATTTGGTTAGACCGAGAGAATCGGAAATAGAGAAAAACGAATGAAAATACCTAAAGGCTCTAAGACCAAGTACTCCTAAAGCATTAAAATGGTCAAAGGAAAAATGTGTGCAAGGAACCCGAAAATGTAATAAAATGATGGAGAAAAAGTTTTTTTTTTTTTTTTTCAAAGACGAGAATTGTTCGCTGCAGTTTTTTGCTCTTCTTGCCGTCTACCGCGATGGAAAGTAATAACAATGAATTAAATTTGGTCGGATGGCTCGACGCGACGCGACACGACTGGCGCGTTCCCGCTTTCATGCCTTTTGCCTTGCCGCTGTCAACGTGTGGCATTTTTATACGTTTCTCAGCGGCTAGGAAGGGGCCCGATCGTAGCTTTTTGCAAACGTATTGCTCGAGTCCATAGCCAGCGGCAATGGCAATCGCAGTCGACACGATGACACGACAACGCGAATGCAAAGTACATAAATGCAACGGGAGGCACTAATGCGTGCGCGTACCAATTTTTAATAGCCACTCCACGTTTTGGTCATTGACTTCTTTCCCTATTGCCTTGCCACATTGTATTCGCGCATTCATACGATTCCATTACATTGAACAATTATCAGATTTAGCTTAAAGGTATATTTGAAAAAAATATTAGGTTATTTTCAAGATGAAAAGCTTTCTCTACAGCATTCTCTGGATATATTTTTTCTCGATATAAGCACTCCCGTTTAAAGGAATCACAACTCTTTTTCCCGACATTTTTAAATATGCAGCCATTTGGATGTTAGCCTTTTTCTTTTATATATGTACCTACAAAGAATTGTCAGCTATGTATTATTATTATGCTTATGTTCAGAGTTTTATAGTTCGATTAATGATATATTTATTCACTTCGCAATTTCAGAAGTTTCACGAGTCTATGTTCGATCTATTTGAGTATAATTTTTTCAATGGCATCACTATCACGCAAGATATTTTGAAACAGCATTTTTCTGATTTTACTGGGATTTTATTTCCTATGAGTTTCTTCAAATCAACTTTTCAATACAATAGGGGTATTCACAAGGAAGGTGGAATACTGTTGGAAAGTATCGACGTCATTTTTAATTCGTCACGCACTGGGGAAACACATCCGGTTTTCACGTATTCATTCAAAAGTAACTATTTTTTCAACTAATCCGTTCAAACCGGGTGTTTTTTTTCTATTGCGTGACGAATTAAAATTGAAAATATTCCGACGTCGACATTTTCCAACAGCTATTTCACGACGTGATGTAGAAGAAAGTATGTAAGTTTGTCTGATTTATGGGTTTGATAGATCTGGAGGGCTATCGATAGTTCAACATTCGATAGTTCGATAATCGATAGTTCGAGAATAAATATTTCGAGAATCAATAGATCAATAATAATTTAATTAGTCGATAATTCAATAATCGAAATATTGAATATCGATTAGTGATAATTCCATAGGCCATTTCACGTTAAGACATTCGATAATAAACACACTTTATCATTTGTGGCTATCAGGGTTATCTGAGAAAGTGGTAATATATGAGGTTTTTTTCTATAAAAAAAAAAAATCAAAAACAAAAATTTTTTCAATAATCCGTTAAACCGGTTTTTTTTCATTGGTGACGAATTAAAATTAAATTCGACTCAATTTTCACGCTATTTCACGACGATGAGAAAAATATGTAAGTTTTATTATGGGTTATAATGGGCATCGTAGTTCAAATTCGATATTCGATAATCGATAGTTCAATCAATATTTCGAGAATCAATAGAAATAATATTTCTAAATATCGATAGTTAATAATCGCATAAGTTCAATAATCGATTCTATAAATCCTAGGGCCATTTCACGTTAAGAATTTGTAATAAACAATTTTGTGGGCTAGGGACCGGGATGTGGTATGGTAGCGTTTTTCTCTCGTCCCCCTGCCTCCCTTGCCATCGAAAATTTGTTTCATTATCGAAATGTCTAAGCGTGTAAATAGCGTAATAGCTGCAATAATCGATCGTTTAAATAATCGATAGGTTCTAAAATCGATAGTTTCAATAATCGATATGTTCAATAATCGATATGGTCAACAATGGATAGTTTCAATAATCAATAGGTTCAATAATCGATAGTTTCAATAATCAATTGGTACAATAATCGATTAATTATATAATCGATAGCTTCAATAATCTATCGTTTGAATAGTCGATAGGTTCAATAATCTACTTTCGATAATCGATAATTTTTATAATCGAAAGTTGAATTTTCGAGCGAGCATTTTTTCTCTCCATTTCAAAAGGAAGGAAGGAAGCCCCCTGTCATCGCCAGCTCCAGCTTTTCAAATCTAAAGTATTGTGTCAATGAATCAAAACAACCGATAATCTTCATAAAACTATCGATGTTTTCGATCATATTTATATTTTTAATCATTACAAAAGCTTTTTCAAATAAAACTACTATTCAAGCTTATCGGATGCTCACGAAAAATCAACAATATTTTTTGCTTTAATATTTTCTTAAATTTGTCATAAGCTCCAAGCTCACACAGCCTAAAAAATCATGAACTCTTTCTTCGCATCAAATTCGATGCCTGGCAAAACTAATTTCCTAAGTTATCCTTTGACAAAAATAAAGGATTTCGAATGAAGTCATAAAACTCTTGTGTGAAAATAAAACTTGGATAAAAACTAAATTGAAATTGCAATTGCGGCTGGCACTGGTGTTTTCCATAAATTTTATATCTCCATTTCTTTTCATACATAGATATTTTTTTAAGGTTTTTTTTATGTTTTTTTTTTTCTTTTCTTTACACCAAATATTTTAACAATTTTTCAAACTCGTTTGCGTCGAAATTTATGCTTTAAATAATTTATTACATCACTGTTCATCCGTAAATCGTATTGTCTATACACGTTTGTGTGCATGCAGCCACATGTATGTGTATGTGTAAGCGCCGCATATATGGTTGTGTGTATGTGTGTGCATGTGTGTGTTGTCTTGTTCGACGCCATTTTTAATGAAGAATTACACACGCATTTTGGTCAAAGTCTCGCCAACTGCATTAAATTATGGAATGTAGAGAAGGACCAGTGCTTTATGGGGTTTTTGTGCTTTTGTTTTTTCCGAACAAGCAGTGACTTTTCAAAGGCTCAAAAGATGGCAATGAATTTTTTCATAATCTAATGTCCAAGCAAACTGCCGACAACATTAATTTACAGGAATTTATTGCGCATGATAATCTTTAA
Source organism: Chlorops oryzae (assembly GCA_020466095.1). Taxonomy (NCBI): domain Eukaryota; kingdom Metazoa; phylum Arthropoda; class Insecta; order Diptera; family Chloropidae; genus Chlorops; species Chlorops oryzae. The sequence continues at coordinate 86,077,239 of CM035807.1, forward strand.
TGATGAGTTAAAATAATCGAAAAAATTATTTGAACGCTTCCCGGGGAATCGTTTCAATTCAAAATGGTATAGGATTATTAAAAACAAAATAAAGCAAACAATTTAAATGAATTAATTTACCTTCAACAATAAATTGAAGATGAATTAAATATTTTTTTTTTTTTGCAATGTACACCTCTTTCAAAGTAATCGATCCATAGAACCAACTTCCTCCCACTTTGCTATTTTGTTTTTGTTTCCTACAACATTTTTTAAAACTCAGCATTTTTCAATCGTTTTATACATATACATATGTATGTATATAGAAGATATGTAGGTACTTAGTTAAACACAGAGGATGCATGGCTTCCTGTTGACGTGCCGAGTTTTGTAGAACTTGGTTCTTCAAAAGTTAATTGAGTTTTCATTGAAAGTTTCTATTTTGAGCTTTTCAAAAGGCATAAGGGAGAAGTGCATTTAAAGAGCCAGGTAACTAAACAGAGGGGAAAACATACTTTTAATAAAAAAAATTTATGATTTTATTTGTTCATGTTACTAATCATTTATTAAAGCAGGTAATTGCAAACTTAAACACTTTACTTTCATTGTTGTGAAGTGTGTAAATCGGCTCTTTCATAACTTTGGAGCATTGAAAGAACCAGTGTGTTATACAAAGCAGAATTATAAAAACAAGTAAGGGTGTTATAGTCAGGCGAGCCTGACAATAGAATACCCGACACAGACACATATGTTCAAATAATTTTTTACATCAAGAGGTGTTTAAGGCCATAAGGGGCCGCATATACCGACTTTTGTTAAATTTCTTTATGAAAACTGCCCCTTTGCCACGCCCACTTTTCCAATTTTTTTTTAATTTTAATCGGAGGCTTAGATATACGCTCAAATCCTAAGTTTCATTGAAATATTTCGAAAAAGTCAGATTTTGAGGCAGTTTTCGGATTTTTGTGACAGACCCTAGTCCTGGAGGTACCCTTAATAATGGACCGATCAAGAAAATTTTTTGGTAGGATGTTTATGGCTACAAAAGAAGCATAAGTGCCAAATTTCGTTCAAGTCCCATTTGAATTTCGGGTGTAGGGGACAATTTTCGAAAAACGCCCTTCTGCCACGCCCACTTTTCCTATTTTTGAAATCATACTAATTGCCTTTAAACATGTTTAAATACCAAATTTCATCAAAATTTCTTGAAAAACTCCGATTTTAGAGCAGTTTTTGTGATTTTCGTAACAGACCCTAGTACTGGAGGTACCCCTAAAAATGGTCCGATTGGGTCCATTCTCGAACTTGTTCTTACTTATGTCCCCGTGAGCACGCATACCAAATAACATAACAAAGCACTCTTTCTCTCGCTACGCCTCTGGTCAGGACAACAGGATTGTGATTTGGATTCCTTTTTTATTTTTAAATGAAAATAGACAACTTAAAGAGCAAATTTCCGGTTTAAACGCAATTTTGCTAAGAAATTGACTTAAGTCATTTTGCCGGTCAAGCACAGATATTCTTTCTGCAAACTAGTTACTTAATTATCCCCATTTTTATTTGCGGTTTTGAATTATTTCTGAATTTCTATCAAGTGCTTTTAGGAAATTTTTGTTGCCATTTTCGAAAGAATTTTGGATTGTTTTGCATTACCTTCTTTTTATTTTAAGTTTTTCTTTTCGGGAGACTCAGTTATGTTGGCAGCTGCATTTGCGCAGTGAGCGAGGTCGAAGAGGGCATCCACCGTGGGCGCCAAATCATATTTTAATGTCTCTAAAGGTCTTTTTATTTAGAACAGAAAAGCCACATTGTTATCCGTACGCAAAAATAATCTAGCTACGCCACTGGGCAGCCGTTTTTCAATTATTGCGTGTCATCTAATGCCTACGACCCGGTTTAGCTAATAGCCTTATCAATCCCGATGGAAAAATGTTCCGGCTCTTTCATTCCCTCATTCACCCTGGTGTTTCATAACTTACTCTTTAAAAAAAAAAACATTCAAAATAACAACAATATCGAAAATCTTTTTTTTTTTTTTTGCCTTTTATATTGAAAGTCAATCCCTTATCCAAAAAAATTAGATATTAATCTTCAAAGTCTATGGATAAATGGGAAAGTTATAACTTTCTAAACTTCAATTTAAAGGAAAGTTTATTCAAATCGGATGATGCACAGTGGAGTTCTGCTCGGAAAAGCTGCAATGCACCCAAAAATCAAAAAACGTGCGTTGAAAGGTTAACATCGTTTTTTAACCCATTCACAGCCGATGTATCGAAACAGGTGCACTAATGATTAGTGTTGCAACGGATAGTCTATTCGGCCGGATACCGGATATCCGGCTTAAGAGACATATTGAACGGATAGTGGCCGGATATCCGTTGCAACTCTACTAATGATCATTAGAAAAAAACCCTTCATTCATTAAAAAAAAAAAATTTCTCAGCTAATTTTATTAATCAAATTCCTACACTTTCTACAACAGTTTCATTCAAAAAAAATTTGACAGATTTAGAGGACCTTTTATTGAAAAAGCCGTTGGAATATGTCTAATTATGAATAGAGGCTGTTTCAGAATCTCTCCTTTTCGGGCAGATTTGTCAAAATTTAGAATAACGATAATATTCTTTCAAATTTTAATTTATCTGTTGAAAAATTTGTTATGTTTGCCAGAATTTTTCAAAATACTCTTATGTTTCCGATTTCTCTTATTAAGTAGATTTCAGGCTTGGGGAAAATTTTGAAAAATTTTGAGAAATGAAGAGTGATCTTTGAGAAGGTATTATCGTATTGGTATCACCGAGTTACCTCAGTGCAGCTAAGGTATGATTTTTTGAAACTGTAGTATCATGGCGATACCACAAAAGCTCGAAAGTGTTAATGAATATGTCTTAACCCATTCGCACTCTAGTAGGACTATCAAGGGCCGTTTTCTTATCTTTTCTTATCTGTAAGTTAAATTATCCTGATGATAATTTCATACAAATTTGATTAATTAGTCAAAGAAAATGAAATTTAACTGGCAGATAGAGCTTAAAATTGGGATGAGAAAATGGCCCTAAATGTCAAATTTTTTTACTTCAAAATGCAAAAGTTAAAGAAAGAGGAAAAACTTTTTTTTTTCATTTTCATGACTACATTTTGACTATTCATTCACTCTGAAAGATGTGAGTGCATTTCTTCGAGGAATGATTATGCGTATACTCGTACATTTCAAATAAAATATTCGCGAAACTCGCGGTTTTTTCTTTAAATATGTTCTCTCGCGTACATGTTTTGAATTTCTACCTTGAGCCTCAAAAAACCTTGAACCAGTGAACGTAAGGTTTCCATCAAAGACAACTCAAAGAAAAACCTCAGAGCTTCTTAGAAATCTCACTTCATACATAAATAAGTATGTATGCAAATCGTTAAGTAGCTGTTGGAACATTCCGTAGGTTGAAGGTTTTTTTTTTTTGCGGCAACGAACGAATGCGAACGTTTTCAATTCAAAATATTATAAACAGAAAATGCTTTTACGGTTTTCGTCTTACGCGAAGTACTAGAAGTAGACTTTTTATACCGGTTTTCTTTGACGAATTTCAAAAGCGTTTTTCTTTTGTTTTTTTTTTTTTTCTGTTGTGTTGTATTGTATTCTAAGTAGGAACAATGTATACATAAGCATGTCTCGAAATTTATTTTCTCTCTTGATTTTTTGACAATGCACAGTGCAGAGTGTTAGTATGATGCTGGCGGCAGAGCAAGTTAAACCCCAAAGAATTTCAAATTGAAATTTTTCAATTTTCTTAAAATTTATTTTATACTTGAATGTAACTTTCTTCGTAGGAAAGAAAATATTGAATCGAATTCTCAGCTAGTTGAGTGTTTCCAAAATAATATAATATGCACGTAACACTGGCATTTCATCATATTTATTGCGATAATACAAAAGCCATTCTTGTAAAGGTTTTTCGCCTTGTCCCATATCAAAATGATTGAGACGTGAAGGTGCTTGCATCTAAACATTCAGAAAATTGCAGTAAAAACAGAAAATAAATTGTTGCAAATTACCATAAAATAATGATCTATTGTGCATTGCTTTTAATCATTTTCTTAATTTCAATTTTATTTAAATATATAGACCTTAACAATTAATATTTAACATAGTCATTTTTACTAAAAATTTCGATTTAGCTGTTCGTCGATTATTTACGATTGTGATTGATGGATTCGGTATGCATGAAAGTGTATGACATTTACATAGCACAATTGTGTAGATAAGCATATTTCTGTAAATATATATATATATTGTACTTAAATACATTTATAATTTCATTAGGAGTGCAAATAGTGGAAATTACGTTAGAATATTTTCAGATGTAAATTAAAAACTTAACAATGCAAGAAGCTCAAACGCGATTTTGTTTTTTTTTTTTTTTTTTGTGTATATAAACTTGGAATAAATTGCAATGCTGCGCTTTACGCTAAATTATCAAAACTACAGCTAACGAAAGCAATATTTTAGTTTTTTTTTTTTTTTTTTTTTTTTTTGTCAATATTTCATATTTCTATATAACAATTATCGCATTAAATATTTCATTCTACTAATTGTAAGTAAATGTAACTAATTCTCTTTTTTAACTTTCGGCGAATCTCTTTCTACAACTTCAGCGTTCGGCGAATCACTTGGTTCCAAAATGCAATATCCAGATAGATCGGAATCATCAGAGCTGAAAAGGATAAATATAAAAAAAAAACCTTTAAAGATCGATCGCCGATTGCCATGCTTTTTAAAGGTAAGAAAAAAAACAACAACCTCCATAATTTTTCCATTTAAATTTAATTTAAAAACTTTTTAGCGTGCTTAATTTGCCTGTAGTGTTTTCCGTCACGAGAGTTAATATGAAAGCTCATTAGGACAAGTGGTGAAATCGAATTAAAAAACAATTAAAATTTTTACAAGTTTTGCACTGTATTTTGTTAAATACACTAGTATACTATATATACATATATACTAGGCCAGGTCATTTATTTAAGAGGCCTGCGTCAGCAAAATTCGTAAAATACATCTAATTTTAAGACTTTTTCTCCATTAAACCATATACAAATTTTGAATTTTAGCTATGCGGCTTTTCATAAATACATTTTTTCCTCAATTATAAAATATGAATATATGAAATTTAAAAGTGATAAAAATTTAAATTTAATGTATTTTTAACGCCAGATTCGGATTCAGTGTCCAAATTTACTTTAGAAATGACGCTACAAATGATATTTTTTATACACTTTTTTTATCACTTTCAAATTTCATATATTCATATTTTATAATTGAGGAAAAAATGTATTTATGAAAAGCCGCACAGCTAAAATTCAAAATTTGTATATGGTTTAATGGAGAAAAAGTCTTAAAATTAGATGAATTTTACGAATTTTGCTGACGCAGGCCTCTCAAAAATTCTTCCATACAAATTGCATAGCACCTTAATTGATAGTATTATTTACATTTTTTTTAGAAAATTGAAAACTGAGCTTTCGTTTTCTTTGAGGGGCTCTCTCCAGTTCTGTCAGAACCGAAAAACTTCATATAAAATATAACGCATCAGAAATGCTATTGTTGGTTAAATTGTTCCCAACAATTTAAATTGTTCTAAAAAAAAATGAAAGTTCTTAAAACAACAAAAAATATTCTTCGCATGATCACAGAAATTGAAAACAAATTCTTGATGCAACAATTTTTTCAATAACATTTCTTAACAATGTAAAGTTCTAGAGTTTTTTGAGTGTATAACATAAGCAATAACACACAAAGTGTATTTAAAAAGGTGTATGCAATATATTTTCATGCTTGTTCTTATTCATTTTTGACAAATAAAGTTTTTCGAAACTTTAGTGTTTGCTTCGATTTTTCATTGACGTTGCTTTTAATTCTGAAACTCGAAACACTTATAACTAAGCCGATTTTTGAAATTCAAAGTTTTTGTTCAATTATAACTAAGCCGATTTTGACATTCCCGTTTCGTTTGACAATGCCGATTCTATGTTGTTTTTGTTCGAGTTGTAGTTATTGCCGAATTGCCTACACCTTGTTAAATACACCTTGAATAATACAGCTAAGAAGTAAATAAATAAGCTTATTGAGCTCAAAGAAATTCAAATTTCCTTGGACGACAAGAAATTTCTATTGAAACTGGTGGAAAAGTTCACGCGAAATATTATTCAGAATAGGGGTGAATACGAAAATTAATGCATGAAATGAAATTCGAATCATTTGAGATTGAGCAAAGGATATATGTATGAATTTATGAGAATTTGTGAGCGTCAGACCAACTTCGATCTGTACAATACATTTTATATTGACGAAGTAAGTTAAAACATGCTTCCCCAACTTGCCATAAAGAAGCTGTTTAGTCTGTAGCAAACAGAATTTTCACACGGCAATTTGTGAAATTGCGAAAGTTTGGACCACACAAAAATGTTAGTATCCTCCAACAAACGAGCATAAATAACATTAATAAAGTTATGTTAGGTTCATTCAGAATTATAAGCTAAAGCTATCAAAAAGATAATTCGTACTACCAGCTTCAAAAAGAAAAAATAAAACAACCAAAAGTCAAGATAAATACACACGAAAGGAAAATCTAGATAATTTTATTATGAAATTTAAAAAAAAATTTTTTTTTGTTAAATTCTAATATAGAATCTTAAAGATAATTTGGAGCTTGCTTTGGATATTTTTGTTTCTATATATTTACAAGAGATAAGAGCAATGGAAAACAACTATTACCCAATATTTCTGAGAAATTAAGTAAATGCATAAATATTAAAATTAAATGACGATCTTCGATATTCAAATTGAATGACTTACTATTTATTATATGAAGATTCATTAGGCTCGTCCGTGTTATAGCCGCCGCTGCTATTCGAATCGTCATCTTTAGTTTTACAAGCAGCCTCATGCTCCTCCTCGACGACAACATCGTGTTCCTTAATTTCTTCGATTTTTTCGGGCTCTAAAGGTGTCACCTCAGTCGCATTTTCATCTTCGGCATCGCTATCTTTCTCTTTGCGCTTCTTTGATTTGGATTTCGAACGTTTATCCGACGATTTTGACGGCGTTTCCGCAAGATAGTTACTCTATAAATAAGAGAGATAATTGTTAATATATCTTTTTCAATTTATTTTTTCTCTGTTCGTTCAAACTCACCTCATACAAGGGCCAGAAGGAGGCAAAGAAACCGACATCTTCTGTTAAATTCGGGAATATCCAGAAATGTAATTTTCCAGCAGTTAAAATCCAAACAATTGTGAAGATTATCAATCGTACAATCGTGAGTGCGAGTATAAAGACAAGAAAACCAGCAGCTGCCATTGACAAATAATAGACGCCCTTACGTAATACCGGTGGCCATAACGGGAAAAGGCATATTGCGATCGCTCCCAGGAGCATAGTCAAACCGTAGATCCAATAGTGTATCGGTATCGGGTCATATATCCAAACATATGCCTCTGAACCATCAACGAAAATCTGATCGGGATGCATATCGAGACGTATTTTACGTTTGCGTTTCTCTTTTTTCTCCTTATTGGCATCATCACCATTATCCGTATTGCCGCCATTGTTATCCGTCTTCTCGGCCTTTTCTTTTTCCTTTTCCTTTTCCTTTTCTTTTTCTTTTTCTTTTTCGACTTCAGAATGATTGGAATCCTTTTCTTTTTTCGCTGCATTTTCATTCTTTTTCGGCTTCGGTGTGGCCGGCGCTGTTGTCGATGACGTTGTCTCCTTGGTGCTGTCGCGTATTTCATCAATGCAAATCGGTACTTTCTTTGCTCGATGGAAAAATTTGTGCTCCAACATAACATCGAGATACTCAACCACCTGTTCACGTGTTGTAAACAACGGCGCACCACCTTCAGCGAATTTAGATTTCAGGAGAGCATCAATCGCTTTATTCGATGAGAAATATTCTACAATATGACTCAGAAATTTTGTCTTCTTGATGCGAACGTTTTTCCTCATCCATTTCGCCACTTGATATTCCTCTTTACTGGGCTTCTCGATCTCCTGCTCACCAGGTCCAGTGTAGCCCTGAAAATAAGTTTTAAAAAATTATTATTCGAAAGCGAAATTTTGGTTACTATTCAAAATTGTTGTTTGTATAAGAAAAAAACTTCTTTAGCTTTCCACATGCAAAAGAAATTTATACTTATATTAAATATTTGCACAACTGACGTGGAATTCTATAATACGTGACAATAATTGCTGCCGTACAAGTTTAAAATTGTGTTAAAAAATAACTCGACTTTGGCTATAATTTTTTTCTTTCAAGAAATTCGAATCAGAACAACCTCGTCATCATCGTCGTCAACTTCATTATCGTCATCGAAATTAGGCTCCGCGTCCTTGTCCAGCATCGACATATTCCAATTTAAAATTGTTTTCAATAATAATGCAAAATATTAAACGTTCTATACGCTCGTGATTAAATCAACTAAAATCGCAAAAGAAGCAATCACAACGTCGTCGAACTGGAAAACGTTACTATAAGTACTTTCTGGGGCTTTTTAACGCTTCAGCACACGTTGCTTAACGTTTCTTTCTCTTTTTTTTTTTTATTTCAATTCAAATGCTCACAAGTACTTAGTTAGTCGTTTTTCTCCCGCTGCTGGCAGTTCACTATAACTTGGATACCATTCTCTCATTTCAAAACTTTCCCCAACAAAAACAAATATAAAAAAAAAAGGCTTAAAACAAATCAGTCCAACGAGTTATTCCCCAAATGAACAATGAAGTGAGAATCTATAATGTACATGAGTGTAAGTATGTCACTCTGAATATGAAATCAAGAGATCTCTTTTCCATAGAAGAGAGTTTTCGACGATCGTTGTTCTGAGACGAATTTACAAAAACAGGTTTCTCGCTTTATTTTCAGCTGCTCTAACATGGCTAGTGGGCTACGTCATTGTTGATAGCAAATAAATAAATATGTTCGTAGTTAATCCATGTGGCTAGACAATTGCGTTAATTTCGAATTCACTCGAGAGTTGGGAACATTGAAAATTTAAATTAAATTTTGATTAAAAATACATATATTTTGAAATTTAAACATGATTAGGCGAACAAAAAAAAAAAAAAAACAAAGAAATTGTTTGCTTCCTCACCTTTTGGTGCTCAGGGGAAGCCGCGCCAATTTGGTAATTTGCAGCTGTAAGTTTAAAATCAGCAGAAAATTGGAATGAACTAAAAATTAACCTTAAAAAATAGGCTGGAGTATGAGGGTTTCAACAGGACCAAAGCTTTTAGTTGACAGACAAAGATACCCGCTGATAGTTTGAAGACGTGAAGCCGAATTGTCATCTGAAATATTCTCTACAAAAAAATAGTATAGAAATGTTCAAAGCCATGGAAGAAATTTTCAAAGATACAGCCAGTTTAAACTCCAAAAAATGTTTTCACGTTTTGTTGTATAGGCCATTTTTGATATAATTATTTATATTTGGAAATATTTTTTGGCTAACACAGTTTATTTGGGAACATACGTGAAAATCAGCAAAAAATCATCAATTTTTAAAGATTACACAAAGCGTACATATGAAAATAAGCTGAAAATCCGCAATCGTTTCTAATTTTAAGACATTGGTACCAAAAAAGTTAAGGGGAAACATACAAAGCTATCTACCAAAAATTAAAAAAGTCATTAAAATGAATGATGTCCGATTTCGATTAGAATTTAGTATCCAAGACATTATAAGGGATAGGGACGTTGGGATTTAAAAGGTCGATAGATATAACAAATTCACACCGGAAAATGGTCTTATCTCTTTAATTTTTGGTTTTCGCGTATTCGTGATGATAACTCTCGAACGACGAAATGTTCGTTCTGGTTGATTCATTATCTTTCAGTGATAATTAGACGAAGAGCGGTGTTTCGAATAACCATTTCTAACTCTCATTTCGTGTTGACATATTTTCGGAGAATTGAATTGTATGATTAATCGATGGATATTGAAATTTCTTTATAAGAATATCCCCGAATTTAAAAATTGCTTTGTAGCACTTCGGAAACCATTTGAAGAGCAACTCGCATATAATGAAAAAGGCACTTAAAAAAAAAAACATCGAGTAAAGTCTCCCTTAACTATTTTCTAATCTTATAAATTAAAGAATTGATAAAATAAGCAAGAAAGTGCGATCATGAAAATCCCCCGCTTGAGATCGAACGTGCAAGGCCAAAATACTGATAAGCTAAAATTCGATCGAACGAAATTTGATGCCAAATTTTGGACATTAGACTCCGACGCGTCGCAATTTGACGCTGAATGAAATTTCATGGAATGGGAGTTGCTCAACGAGAGTTTTAGAGAAGTCAGTGAAGTGTCTGCTCCATTGTGTTAAAGACAAATCAGACGTAAATTACTGCTTTCGGTGTCATCATACATTATGTACATTTAATTAATAATGAATTTGCATGCAGATTCGCTCTGATTGTTGCCAAATTAATCGATGCAGTTATTGGAATGGAGAAGGCAAGATATCCTCGAATAGATATTAGTACTCCCCGCTTAAAAGCACCATTGTCATCCTGCAATCTACTGAATCAGCTCCTCGTATAAGGTTTCCTCGCCTATAAACACAAGGCTCCGTGCATCTTTGCTTATATCTGGGGATTGCTGTAATCAATACTCCTTTAGTTTCCATAAAACAGGGATCTCAAACGGAGAAAGCTATGTCTTGCATATTTTCGAAGGGAAATTTGTATTCAGACAATAGACGTTTTAACCCAATCTCCTGATGACGTTTTCATCTCCCAACATCTTCTCTATGATCTGTCTCGAGTGGTTCTCGACGTAACACTCGGATGAACAAACCCATCATATGCTCTTAACTTGTCGCAAAACAAAACAAAACAAAACAATTGCCAAAATCAGCAATCACGCATACGTTTGCGATTTTTGTTGTTGTTGTTGTTGTTGTTACTTTTTCGAGTAATTAACTTTTTGCACTTACTTCTTTCTTGCGACGTGAACGTTTCTTTTCCGACATTTTCTCTTTCAATTTTCGATTAACTATTCAAATGCAGTCTCTTGAGCCCAGTATTCCAGCAATTCCATTTACTACAGCACTTTTCTGCAGTTTATCAAAATATGACGTCGTACCTTCAAAGTAAAAGCAGGTTGAATAGCAGTGTGGAACGAAATGAGATGTTTGACAGTTATTGGTATGTTTTTATTTTGACATTTGCTATGCGGCTCTCACACGATAGTTTTATAGAAGTGACGTCATATTCGATAAAATGTTTTCATTATTTTTATTGGTATCTTAATAAATTAAGACGCAATCTTTAAAAAATAGAGGCGCTAGCTTCCGATGCTATCGGCCTGGGTTTTTCTAATAAATTTCAACAATTGTAGGAAAAGCTATCAGGACAAAGCACACTAAGGGTATATTTCCACTACAATGCATTTAGCATTTGCATCTTTAAAGATGCTTGATCCGTTTCCATTGCGTTTCACATTTAGCATTTTCTAAAAATTTGGATTTTTTTTCGGAAAAAATTTAAATTCTATGAAGCAGTCTTTAAATTTTACAAATTGGAAGGCAAGTTCAATGTCGCATTTTAAAGCATGCTAATGCTTAGTGAAAACTGCCTAAAGATGCACTACTTAAGCGTTATTTGCCACTATCTAATTGCATTTAGCATGTTTGCAAATATTCATATTTAAAAAGTTGCTTGATCCTGTAATATCCAATTAGCATGTTTCACATTTAGCTATTTTCTAAAAATTTGAGATTTGTTTTTTTCGGAAAAATGATTAATTCTAATAGCAGTCATTTGTTAGAATTCGTTACAAATTGGAAGTCTAATATCATATGTAAAACTAGTTCAATGTCGCATTTTAAAGCATTTTGTTAAAATGCTTTTAAAAAAATGCTAAATGCGGCTGTAGTGAAAACTGCCTCTAAGAGATATAATAAGTAGCGAAACTTTTCGAAGCTGCCTGCGAATATTTGTGTTGGACTTTATTCCACTTTTGGTATTTTCAATCATAAACTCGACAATCAGACACACGAAGTAAGTTTTGAATCAATTAAGCAAGTGGAAGAAGACGTGCGAAGAAAAGAGACGGTTATTTACTAAGTGTTCTGGAACAATCTGTGCCTATCTTTCTTCGTCATGCATTCAAATGCGACGTTTTCGAAACATTGTTCGTGTGTCTGACTCTCGAGAAAGAGAACAAATCAAATTTTGAATGAGAGACTGGCGTGATGAAGTGACGTATATTTTTAAATGAAAGCCATACCTACACGACGATGAATCAATGAAATCCCGTTTCCGGGCCGCTTTAAAAGACCCGATTATAATATGACGTGGTGTAAAGTAGACCCATCTTCACTAGCATTTTAAAATTTGCGATAAATTATTTAGTGGGACTCATGCAGCTTCGCAAATGCCTTCGCAACTTTTCCCATCGTAAATTTTCATATAAATTTTTATCAAATTTTATTTTACACAAATACCGCTTTATTTAATAACGGATGCAATAATCGTGGTTCCACACAAACGAATACCTAAATGAAAGAAGAAAAAAAAAAACGAATTTGGTTCTAGAAAAAAGCGTAAAAATTTATAACATTTAGTACAGAGGTTTTTTAAACGTATTTTTATTACAAAATTTATTCAAATTTAATAAAATATCGGTTTAAATTTGAAAATTAGAATAGTATGCACATCTCTATAATTTTCAACGCTTTTATATTCTCATTCTACGTCTATGCGTTTTATTTAGTGATTATATAGTCGTTTCCAATACTATGAAAATAAAAATAATACCATTTCAATTGTTAATTTATAACATTCAGACGCATATTTAACGTATTATATGATTAACTTGAATTAAGTATTTATGAAAACCTATCCAGTTCACTTACTGACGGAAATAAATAACAAATCGTTGAGCAATAATACATTTACTACTAATTTAATCGCAAATTATTTCATGAATACTCATCTTTCAACAAGTCAAAAGTCTACGTGAAATTATAGCTAACCATTAGTATCCATCATAGAAGACTATAGGCCATGCGTAAAATGGATTTATAAGTCTTTAATTTTAGCAATTTTAGATTATATGAATAATTTTTAACAAACAACCAGTTATTATACGTCCCTGTGGCAAATATAAATTATTGCAATGGATGAATTACCTAGAATGATACTTAGGCAATAGAATCTCTCATAGCACGTGACTTTCACTCAACAATAAGATATCGAGATTTCAAAGTAACAATTTTTGTTTTCAAGTAAAAAGACTGCGACAATTAGCTAAATATTTATTTCAGATTCATGGTCTGTCTTTCGATCACGTCTGTTACATCTGTTTGGATTTTGTAACATTTTCTAGAAAGGGGGAAACGCAACTAGTGATGCTGCACACAGCAAATTTAACGCTTCGAAATTTACGGCAATTATCTTGGTACGGCCAACAACGTTCATTTCACATAAAACGTATCGACTTATATCAGGTATAACGAAATTACATTACATACATACATCAGCCATAAAAATTTTCAATATGATCGTGAAATCCATTGCAGAAATGCTGTCGAATTTTAAATGTATCAGACAATGCAGATCAAAATACTGTTAGGCGGGCCTACATTGAACTCGTTAAGAAATTCCATCCCGATTCAGGTGGACCGGAAGCTTGCGACGAGCGATTTCAAGAGGTCGACGACGCGTTCAAAATATTACAAGAGAAATTTGCGAAAAATCGTCGTGGCATCTACGAAGACGATCATGAAGAGGTACCGGATATACGGCATACGGCCCCTCAACATCGTCAGTACCTAAATTTTGATGGCATGGGTGTTGGTAATCCGTTTCAACGTCAAAAACAATATCAACAAATAAAAGCAATGAAAGCCCAGCAGAGCGTACTGAAACACCGCATAGAGAAATCTCAAGCTGGCGAAGCAACATTGATGAAAAAAGGTGGAACCTATTATAAAAAACATGCGATAAAAACCAAGTACGGCTTCGATCGCGTTGTAGAGGATCTAATTCAGGAGGCCATGTCCAAGGGTGATTTCAATAATCTGAATGGTTCTGGCAAACCATTAACTTCGGCTCAAAGTCAGAATCCATATTTGGATTTTACAACGCACAAATTGAATAAAATTCTACTCGATAATGGCTTCACACCCGAATGGATAACACTGCAAAGGGATATACGTGAATGCGTTAAAGCGCTGAAGGAAAATATTAAAGCAGAGCGTGCCTTTTTCGGCGATTACCCTTTCATTGGCGAATCAGATTTAGAAGAGTGGAGGAAAGTACTTGCTCCTTACGAATCGGAAGTTGTCTCAATCAATAAGAGCATCGATAAGTACAATCTTATTGTACCGATAATGGAAAATCAACTATTCCGCATCGATCTTAATAAAATTGCTGAAAAGATTCTCTCCGATCCGAGTTCACCAAAGAATTTCAAACGATCGTCAAATTGTAATGACATTGATTCGTCTGAAAGTAACTCGAAATCACCAACCAGCTTCATTTCGTTAATTGGATCATTGTTTTGATTGAATTTGTACAAGAACAAATGTACCCCCCCCAGTGATATATAGTAGTGTAACAAGTTGTGATATAATTTATTAAAAGCATATGGGTATGTATATAAAATATTCGGGTGTGTGTGTATGTGTGTTTTAAAGCTCCAACAACTATGCTGATCTTGTGCTCATCTCTATTTTTATAATTTCTCGAAGATTACTGTTCGATCGTCGGTCAATTTAGCGACGCCCGTCGTGACCATTTGTAGGGCTCTTGGATATGTATAGAGTTCAGCTTTACGAATACGTACGATTAGATCCTCTAAGGTATCCTCTGGCAATCTGGGTACTGGTGACTGTAGTATATGTGGTCCTGTATCGACACCCTGTGAAAAAACAAAAAAAAAAAAATTTATTTAAATTGAAATTTAAGTCGAAAGCCAATTTCAAATCGAATTACAGCCTACCTCATCAACAAAATGCAATGTGCAACCTGCTTCCTTTTCACCAGCATCGAATGCCTGTTTTTGTGCATCCATTCCAGGATATTTGGGTAAGAGTGCTGGATGCATATTGGTCAGACGGCCCTTCCATTGTTTCACGAATTCCGGTGTTACGATACGTAAGAATCCAGCCAAACATACAATATCAACGCGTGCCGCGATCAAACGACGAGTTATCTCAGCATCGAAGTCAACGCGTTTTTTGAAATCTTTATGGGACACGACTTGTGTCGGTATACCAGCACGCTGAGCACGTTCAAGTCCATAGGCGTCTGACTTATTCGAAATAACAACTACGATATCGGCGTGGATTCCCTTCGATGAATCGCGCGTCGCATCAATAATCGCTTGAAGATTATTACCCGGTCCCGATATGAGTACAGCCAAGCGTTTTCTCGGTTGATGCATTGTCTTTTGGGCACGTTTAAGGCTCTTGCCAAGATTATGCACAATCACTGGCGGCGAATTTTGACCCTCCCGCTTGATTACCTCGCCAACTTTCGCTGCCCATTCGATATATTTAATCTCATCCATGAGTGCCTTTTCGTTCTGGCGATCGACGATGAGAATTAAGCCCAGACCGCAATTGAAAGTTCGTTGCATTTCTGCCTCGGCAACGTTGCCTTTCTCTGCCAACCAAGCAAATATAGGCGGCATTATCCAATTTCCTGCATCCATTTGCACTGCCAAATGTTTGGGTAATATGCGCGAAATATTTTCGCTAAGACCACCGCCGGTTATATGCGCCAGCGCTTTGATATAACCCAACGAAATCATTTTTTGTATCGCTTTCACGTAGATTTTTGTCGGCTTGAGTAGCTCTTCTCCAAAAGTCTGCGTACTGAAGGGTGGTATGTCGTTGTAAGAGACACCGGCGCGTTTCATTATTGCATGCACTAAACTAAAGCCGTTGCTGTGCAGACCACTCGAGGGCAGGCCAATAACAACGTCTCCAACTTCAACTTTCGCGATTTGGGGAAGTGTTTTTCCATATTCAGTAACTCCTAAAGCAAATCCTGCCAGATCGTAAGCATCTGGTTCATACAATACGGGCACTTCAGTAATATGCGAGGCTTCAAAAAAGGTCCTTATTATTAACTAATTCTTTAAAAAAAAAAAAAAAAAAACCAACCCATCAATCCCAATGTCTTTCTTTTGCTTACCTACTAGACTACAATCAGCTTGCTCCACACCGTTTTTTACTCCATCCATGATTGATTTAACCGTCTCTTTACAAAATTTTCCGCACGCATAATAGCTGGAGAAGCTCAACGGTTGCGCGCCATTACAAATTATATCATTTGCACACATTGCTACAAGGTCAATCCCCACCGTTGAATGTCGTCCAGTTTCCTGTGCAATTTTAATTTTAGTACCAACACCATCGGTGCCGATTACCAAAACTGGATCTCTGCATGTTGATGGAATTTTCGTCAAACTTAAAGTTGATGCATTGGCACATTTAACTCTTGATATTTCCTCTTCCAAATCGCTATCCTTGACACCTACTGGCAACTTTGTTAACGTGCCTCCGAAATTTTCGACCAAACTTTCAATTTGATTGGCGAAATTTTTAACCTCAAGTGGTTTTGCTTGAGTGGGTAGTGCCCCGCTCTGGCGTTTTAAAACACCCAAAACTTTCGCATCCTTCAGATAGGATTTCCATGCGACATTATTTTTTACAACAAGTACCATTCCGATTCCGCAGTTGAATGTGTACAGCAATCGATTCACCGTCAATTGGAGCTTGGCGGCTAACCATCCAAAAAGTTCGGGTACCTTTATGTCGCCAAAGTCAATCGTGGTCTCGAAGTCATCGGGTATGATGCGTGCAATATCAGCTAAGAGCCCATTTCGTATATGCGCTATGGATTTGACCATTCCTGTGCCATGCACAAGACGTAATACTTCCTCTGCATAGATATGAGTGGGCGTAGCAAGCACTTGAGCTGTTATTTTCCAATGAACATTATAAATCAAAAAGAATCCTTTAACATTACTCAGAGTATTCGCACGTACCTAATGTTTTCGTCGAATCTCCAAATGGTAATTTCTGTTGCAAATCGATCTTTAAAGTTTTTAGTTTTGTTAACAAACAATTAAAACCCTCACAATGAAGACCACTTGATGGTAAGGCTATAAGAAGATCACCTTCTTCATAGCTATCTAGTTTAGGCAATTCTGCGCCAGTTTCAGTTAGCCCAACACAGTAGCCAGCAATATCGTACTTTCCTCTTTCGTATAACGAAGGCATCTCGGCAGTTTCACCTCCTAAAATTTACGAAAAATATGACTAAAACGAATCGTTCATCATTTTAAAATATTTATGTACTTACCCAACAAGGCACACTTTGCCGTACGACAACCCTCTGATATTCCTGCCACAATTTGAGCAGCAATGGATACTTGCAATTTCCCACAAGCAATATAATCGAGGAACGCAACAGGCTCAGCGCCAGTTTCGAGCACATCATTGATACACATCGCCACGAGATCGTAGCCAATGCTTTCATAATTTTGCTCATCAAGCGCAAGTTGAATCTTTGCGCCCACACCATTGGTGACTTCACAAACTAACGGATGCTTGTAGTTGGTCTGCGAATAGATGAAAAGGACAAATTAAATGATATTGAAATAGCACTGGAAATCAAACAACCTCTTTCAAACGAAATAGGCCACCAAAACCGCCCAAGCCGCCAATTACTCCAGGCCGATGTGTACCACGAGATAAAGGCTTAATTCTTTGCACCAAATCGTCACCAGCATCGATATCGACACCGCTGTCCTTATATGACCTATCGAATAGAAACCTTTAGAAACTACGCATGCGTTCAATCGATTGCTTTACATTTTAAATGCTTTTTTAGCAATATCAGTTCGATATTGTGCTCCAGCGCCCGAAAATGTAATTCCTGTGCAAACTTTCGTTGCAGCTGCCGCTGCATCACGTAACTCACGGCGTAACGAAACAGCAATCAGTACGCGCCCTCCATTCGTTACAAGCTCACCATCAGATCCAACGGCGATCCCACTATGAAAGACCATATCCTGTGCAGTATTCTTTGGTATACCTATACAGAAATTATTTTTAGCTCGTATTGTCATGACTTCGATCCGAAATTTTCGAACCTTCGATTCGGCAGCCTTTCGTTGAAGTCTCCGGATATCCAGCGCTTGCCATAACAACTCCGACTGCATTTAAGCCGATATGCCATTTCAACGTTAATTTATCCAATGTATTTTCGCAGCAAGCATTCAATACTTCATATAAGTCTGTTATCAACAATGGCAAAATTACTTGAGTCTCGGGATCACCGAAGCGGGCATTGAATTCAAGTACACGTGGCCCATTGGGTGTCATCATCAAGCCAGCGTAAAGTACACCATGATACGGTATACCTTCTAAGCGCAGTCCATCGACGGTCTTTTGTAAGATCTGTTCATGTACCATCTCCAAATCGCTTTCACTTATCAATGGACAAGGACAATAAGCACCCATGCCCCCTGTGTTCGGGCCTTCATCATTGTTACTCAAGCGTTTATGATCTTGTGCCGGCTGCATTATACGCACAGTCTTCGAATCAACGAATGCTAAAACGGAGACCTCTTCGCCAGTCAGAAGTTCCTCAATGACGACAGTTTCACCAGCCGTGCCAAACTTTCGGTTACCCAAGATTTCATCAACTGCATTACAGGCCTCGGTTTTATTCGATGCAACGACGACACCTTTTCCCGCTGCTAAACCAGCCGCTTTCACCACCAAAGCTTTGTAGGGGGCACTAAAAAATTCAAATTTTTCCTATCATTATAGGTATGTACTATTTATTGTGTGTATGCTTTCTACGGGTTCCATGGATGGAACATACTTTTTTATAAATTGTTTTGCCTTTTCCGTGTCAGTGAAACTTTCGTAACGTGCTGTTGGTATCTCATGCCTTGACATAAAATCCTTTGCCCATTTTTTATTCGCCTCAATCTGAGCACCCTTTTGTGATGGCCCGAAACAATGGATTCCAGACTTTTGCAGCACATCAACAATGCCTTTAGCTAAAGGATCTTCCGGCCCAACGACGACTAAATCGATTTTATTTGATTTACACCAATTAGCGACAGCCTTAAAAAGTAAAAGAACAATTTTAAATAATTGGAATATTCCCATAGAGCAGAGCTTAGGAATTCGGGTTATAAATTAGAAAAAGAAATCTTTAGAAACTAACAAATTTACGATATGAATGCCCCCAAATATTTGTGAATAAGAAGCAAAAAATTCCTTTTTCTTAGTGTTAATATTTTTTTTTTTTTTTTTATTCCAAAAACTTATGGGACCAATGGAAACTAAACCACGAAATCTCTATTTGGAGGAACTAATAGATTTTTAAAATGACATCGAATTTATGTGACACTGGATTAATTTATACATAATATGAATATCTTTATAAAGCATGTCCATTAAGAGTTATAAATTGGACAGATCCAGTTATTCCGATCAAACTAAATGAATAATCTGACTGTCAAAACCAGTGTTGCATCCCACGCATAAAGTTATCCGTTTGAAAGTGAAATTTTTTCGTTTATAGAAATCAATTTTTTTTTTTTTTTTTGTTTTTGGAAATTTCTCCAAAAACAGTCGATTTTATAGATCGTGTTCCACAATGAATCCAGACGGTATAAAAATAAAGACGCCGAAATCAAATGCAAAAGTTTAAGTTCAGCAAGCAAGCAAGCCGCTTTGCATCTTCCTGCCAATATGAAAAGCTGTGTAAGAGATTCTAAGAACACAAAAGGAATAAGTTTCAGTGAAACAAGGATTGAAAGTGATATAATAATAAAGAGACTCGGATTAATTTCCTCCTTAGAACATACATAGCTCTCTTCTCAAAAATAATTCGAGCATCTTATAATTTCAAGAATTTTCAATACAAATATAATTAAACTTAAAGCATAGATGTGTTGAAACATTAAAGATCGGACGTAATCAATTGAAACGGAAATCAGTCAGGAGTGGATACCAATGGTCGTCATCTGAACATATTCAATTTCAATATTAGAGAAACTTCTACTTCTTTTAACTGTTTGAGAATGGAGTTTCCTCTGAATATCGTCCTTATTCTTAAAAAAAAAAAAAAGATTACTTCTAAATAGAAGGTCTGTTCCCGTACTGCACGGAACTGCCCAATTTTCATACAGTTTTCAAAAAATTCGATCCTGCAGTGGATCCAACTACTCTACAACTTCTCCCCGACTAGTCACAAAAATACCACGACTACTCACTCTTAATTTGCCAACCAATGCTTTAAACTGTCTTTTCTAACATTGAGCTGTCATTCAAAAATAACCACTCCCACATTTAACTACCCCACGAGTAGACCTCAAATGGTGAATTAGTAGGTCAATTGTCCCATATGTACCAGTTGGTCTAATATTTTAAATACTGTTCTTCTAGACCTCTTGTCGCCACTCAAGGTCTGGCCATTTCTCGTACATAAAATACTATAAATTGACTCGTCATATTATGAATAACCTCAGAATGTTCGCTTTTGGTAAATTGACCTCCATGGGCGTAGCTAGAGAAAGAGTGCTTTGATAGTGCTTATATTTGCCACAGTTGTATATTGAACAATTATAAGATATTAACCGAAAAAAATTTGGGGGGGCAAGAAGAAGTTTAGAGAGTTTTGGACCAAAAACCCAAAAAATCCGAAAAATTAATGACGTCCGATTGCGATGAAAATTTATATATAGAATAAGTGAAAAATTCTAAGAATTTTGACACTTAAACTTTTTAAAAATACGGATTACAACTAGTCCTTTTTGGACCAGTTTGGTACTACACCCAAACTAGACTAGTTGTAATCAGTATTTTTTTTAAATGTTATCGCCAAAATTCTTAGAATTTTACACTTATTCTATATATAAATTTTCATCGAAATCGTACGTCATGAATTTTTCGGATTTTTTGGGTTTTTGGTCCAAAACTCTCTAAACTTCTTCTTGCCCCCCCCAAATTTTTTTCGGTTACTGTCTTATAATTGCTCATTATACCGCTGTGGCAAATATAAGCGCTACCAGAGCACTCTTTCTCTAGCTACGCCCTTGTTGACCTCTTCAATACTGCAGGGTACTTTGTTTAATCTGTAATGCTTGACTTCCAATATCGTAGGAACTCCTTTAAATATTCAACAAATGCAAACGCATGGAAGCAGTTACAGTCAAATCTGCAGTTGAATATTTTCAGGCATTTGTGGGAATGCATTTCTGCGACAGGCACAAATAATAAATAAATTATAGAATCGATAAACGTCGAATTCAAACAAGATCTTCATGAAACAAAATCCATTAAATTTTATTTATAGAACTTGATTGCGATCACTTCAGAAAACCATTGAATACATGCATAATATTTATATATATGTATGTTCTCAAGCTTATCGATGTTTTTCCTTTCATTGGAAATTCATACACGACGACCTGACAACAGATTTCCAATCTCGATCTTGAGATAATGCTTCTAATTCACACTACCTATTTAACTGGAAAGTATAAACAACAAATGAAAACGTTGCCCAATTTGATTTTTCTCCTAAATTTTATTCGATTAAAAGAATTTTTTGCAAAATTTTAATTCAAATCGATTTAATTTTGAAACAGATTCTTTTGCTTGTAACCTTCTTGGCCCTATCGAATGCTGCAGTCAAGCCAATTCGCAGCTACGCGGGTCCACCGAAATACGAAGCCAAAACGAATTATCCATACGCCTCCACGGGCAGAGATGATAAAATTCTACGCAAGGAAATCGAAATGAATCACGACGGAGCCTATCACTATCAATACGAAACATCGAATGGCATTAAGGCTAGTGAGAATGGAGTTGGTGGTGTTTCGGTGCAAGGCGCAAATAGTTACATCTCCCCCGAAGGCGTCGAAGTCAAATTGAGTTACACTGCCGATGAAAATGGCTATCATCCAGTCGGTGATCATATACCGAAAACACCAGACTACATACTACGTGCTCTCGAGTACATACGCACGCATCCCTCTCAAACCGACGAGGGTCAGTACAAAAAAACGACCATCAGCAATGCAAAACATAACGCATATAAGCCGCACATTGCAACGCATATTGCACCGCCAACGAAAAAGCCCGCACCAAGAAAGGTGACACCGACTCCAAGGCGCACTAGAAACTTTCAATTCTCGAATAATAAACAATATCAATTTAAAAGAAATTATTAAGCAAGGAGCCAATCGTTGAGAAAACAAAACTCTCAAGTAAAGAAAATAAAGCCGAATTATGAATTGATTTGTTTGTTTGTTTGTTTGTTTAAACTTACTTGAAAGTTATTTGGATCTAGATCTTTCAGAATCTGACACTTGTCGACTTGGGCGATTCCACAACTACCGGGCAACGCGTAAATATTTGCGACATGTTTACTTTGTGCCAATTTCCAACAAATTGCATGCTCGCGCCCACCACTTCCAATCACCAAGACGCGCTTTTGGGTCGCCGGCATATTGTATTTCACTTCTCTTCGGTGTTTATTAAAATAAATAATTCGTTGTCACTGTACTTCTACGAGTACACACGCAAGCCTCAGCAGACCCACTCAATCGAAAGCAAGAATTTTATTAAGTCTCTTGTTAAAGCCTTCAAATTTCAATTCCCACGTGTATCGCAGCAGAGGGGTGCAAATGAAATTCGAACGTAACGACAACTTCAATTCACGCCGAATTGCGAGGCCAAGAAATATTCAGAACTGATCTCAGTGAGGTTTCAAAGCCAACTGAATGTTTTTTGCGAACCAAGTAACTCTTCTGATAAGCTTGCTTCTTTCAATTGAGCGAAATCGACAATGCGTACTGAGAACGTCGCTATAGAGTGTGTGTGAGCATATTTCGATCGTCATAAAAACATGTTTTCATCCACCACAACATATAGCTCAGTTTTCATCAAGAAAAATTAAATCTCAATTATCGAAATGAAACAAAATCCACTTCTTCTTTATTCACGCGTAGACTTAGAAGGTGTGCAGTGAATAGAGATGGGAACGGGCCTTCGTTTAGAGGCTCGGCCCGCAAAATACTCAAAAAGGCCCTGCCCGGCCATAAAAATATTACCAAACAAAATAAGTTAATAGTTGCAGCAGTGCAGTGAAAAGTTCGTCGATCAGATAATAGATTATAGGTACTAGGAAGTTTGTGCGAATAACGGAGATCAGGAATATGAAGCATGACCTTTAAGATTGTATGATTAGTTTTTAATATCTTTGATGGTTTCCAAGATATTCACTATCAGCTGGTATAAACTTTTCCGATATGATTTTAGGCTTCAAAATCACTAAAAAAAACCCTCTTGTAAGACGGCTCTTACGTGAACGTTTGACTTTACATTCGTCTCCCTTCTTGTCGATATGTGTAAAAGCTTACTGGTGAACAAATAAAAGTAGGGTCTTGCCTGTAAAAAAAAAAAACAAAATTTATTGCTTAAGGAAGTATCGGGCCTTCTTTCGGGCTTGTGGGATTTGAACCTCTTTCGACCGGACCTGGTCCGGCCCGTGTCGAGAGTATATTGTGTTTGTGCGGTTGTGTGAAATGTATATAGAAATGATCAGTCTCACCAGGAGATTCGATTCAACTATATGCGTTCATCCGTCCATCTGTCTGTCTGTATACAGTTTTCTTATCGAAGGATTTGATCTATCTGGACAAAATTCGGTATGAGTATTGGCTTAGAGAATTCCGAAAATGGACTATTTTTAGAAGTACCTCCAGCACTAGGGTCTGTCATGAAAGTCATTTAAAGTACATAATTTCGAAAAATTGGAATAGTGGCAAAAATTGGGCAAAAGGACGTTTTTCGAAAAATGTCCCTTACACCTGGAATGTATGCTTCTTCTATAGTCAAAAACACCCTCTCAAAACAAATTTTTTGATCAGATCATTGTTAAGGGTGGCTCCAGTGCTAGGTTTTGTTACAAGAGTCGCAAAAAATGCCTTAATGAGGCTGCATTTTTCGAAATATTGCAATGAAATTTGAGCGTCCGATTAACAAACAAAAGCCGGCATATGAGGCCTCTTATGGTCTTGAAAATCTCAAGGACTATATTTGTCTTTAACGTCGTGGTCTTGGGGTCTGTTTTTAAAAACTTTTCAAACATATATGTATATACATGTACCTGTGTGTCGGGTACAGTATTTTCGGGCACGCGTGGCTATAACATCCTTTTTTTTTTTTTTAATTTTAGCGTTAGTCGCAAGCAACAGAAAATAGTATTCAGTGTATTTTTCATAAACTTTCGTTCTGCTCTTTGTCACACAAAAGTTAAGGAAGAAAATGGAATGTTATGACCTCCGCTTAAAAGCAAAATGATTTTCAGAACAGTGGCTCTTAATTGTATGAAAATCATTGCAGTTTAAGAAAATTATCAGTTACCACTCTCAATGACCTCTTTTTAAAATTATATATAAATTTCACGTCACGGCACGTCACCTCGCGTCTTTTCATCATCGCATCTTTTACCGCAATATACGAATTTATGAGTTTTAATTTATCAATATACATAAATGGTGAATTATTTCTTATCAATATATTCCGTAAATAAAATCCATTTTAAATATCAATATTTCTTTATAGCTGAAGTATATCGAATTGAGATTTTTGGCGAATTCGTTTTGAAATCATAGGAATACTCTTAAGAAATCCTTTATATTTCTATATTCGTATGTTATGAAAAATCCGGCTTAAAAATTCCACTTGCATTCGAAAGATTTTCCAACAAAAGAATCTGCATGTTTTTTCTGTTATTCAAGCCGATAACCTTTCGACATTTAAATTCACTTTTCGGTATAAACACAAACATTGGAAGCTATCAGTTCTGGCTATCTTTATACGATTGGAGGACTTTAATGTGAATGAACGAAAAACAGACCGTAAAGGGAAATTTTATTTTATATTTTTTTAGCAACAAAAATAGCAAGAACTCAACATTTTATTGTTTCAAAAATGGGAAAGATCAATAATAGAGTCGCCCTAGTCATATATTGCGCGGGCTTAAGGGGGAACTAATCTTTACTAAGTAGTCAGCCTATCTTAAGAAAGTTCCAGCCGAATTGTAGAACTTGATTTTTGAGTTGTAGAAAAAAATACCAGAAGGTTTGAAAACTCTCTTCGATTCTCAGGGCCAATGGGCTTTAAAAGAAGCTATTTTGAAATTAAACAAGTCAATTGGCTCTCAAGTTTACCGACGCATTTTGTCCTCAAATTACGCTATATTTGCATTCGTATAAGTAGCAAATTGTATAAGGAAATTAGGAGCTAAATATGTACACAAACCTTTATAGCTCGTCAAAATGAGTAGACTATGAATGCAAAATTGTTTCTTATAAAAAGATATTTTTTTTGAAGAATATCTGCGAATATTTTACAAATGACAACCCAACAAAAACCACAGAATTTAATGTAAAATTAAGGGTAAAAACTTTTTTACAACTTCGTATGGAAACTATACAAACCTATATTTTGTTTTAGTAAATTGGATTTAAAAAAAATTATTTTGATAATCAATCTTGAGTGCATGCCCATGTTGCATTTTTTGCTTATGGCCGAAACACAAAACACCGGAACACTATGATTTTATAAATGCTTTTCTTTTTGTATACTTTATGAAAACCGAAAATTCCGAATCTCGCATTTCGCATTTCAGCCACAGAGGACTTTGAAAACATTTTCGAATAAAAAAAAAAAGGTTGAATTAGTTACAAAAGAAAAAAAAAAAAAAAAAGCGAAAAAAGATATCGTAGAAAAAAGCGACAATTTGCTATATCCACAAATTTTTCTCGCGTTACCGACGCATTTGGAATCCTGTTGACCCGTCTGGTCCCCTCGGTGCACGTAAGATATCGATTTCTTGTTGTTGCTGTTGTTTGCTGCTGCATTTGCTGTTGCCGTTGCTGTTGTCGCTGCAATGTGTATGAAGATACGCTGCCACCAACAACAGGTGACCACGTCTGCTGGTGTTGGTGTTGGTGCTGCTGCAGCTGTTGCGATTGCTGTATTTGCTGCTGATTAAAGTGCTGCATTGGTTGAAATTGATGCCTTTGTTGTAAATTCGAACCAACGAGTGGAGCTATAGGCGGTGTTGGTAATAGGCCAGTTGTCGAAAACTGCAAGCGATTACTCCCAAATGTTGGCATGGACAATGAATGTGATAATTGTTGTTGCTGTTGTTGAACTTGTTGTTTTGGGTAAAAGATAGTTTGTTGTTGCTGAGGCTGTTGGTAATAGTTGTTGAAAGAACTTTGAATTGGTACGAAGTGTTGCTGTTGTTGTTGTTGTTGTGGTTGTTGTGTTTGCGGTTGTGGTTGGTTTCTAGCATTTAAAGCATTTTTGGGTTGTGTATTGATTGACGAAGTTGTGGACTGAGTTGTTGTTGTTGTTGGTGGTGTTGTTGTTGTTGTTGTTTTAGATGTGGCCGTTGAGTTGCTCGACGGAGATGGTGTTTGGCTTTCGTTTGCACTAAAAAACGGCAGGAGGAAAAACCCGGAAAAGCATGCATTATTAACGTACGAAAAAGAAACTTCCGCGAGATGCTCATTTACCTCGAATCATCTTCAGGATTTTTCGCCGACCCTAATATTCTGAGACGTGCCTCAGCGTACTCCTGTTCACGCTGCTGCAAAGTTTTGATCGGTTGCTTTGGGCGTACACCATTATTTCTCGGTTCGCTGGATTGTGTCGGGCGTCGAAGTATCTTCACAGTTTGTGTATTCGTAGGTTGTGTATAATTAGCAGATTGATATTCATCGACATCCTTATGCAGTACCATTAGTACAGGCTGGAAAGTACTGCTCATATCATCGAGTGGCGATGTTATGTTCTCCACTCCTGGGGCAGTGGTCGCTCCACTAGGCAGAATTTTCGTTTGCGCTGCGCGTTGTAAGAGCTTCATTTTGCCAGCAGACACTGTGGCTTCTGAGTCGTCTTCAGTTGATATGAACGCGGAATAGGATTTTATATCTTCGGAATTCGTATTTTCTTTCGTTTTGCACTCTTTCTCGAGTTTCTGTATTTTATTAGCGAGCTATTTGAGAATTTTAATATTTTAACTATTCTTTTCCTAGTTAAGTATGCTTACCTCAGCCTCGTCGATTTCTTCCCAATTGTCTAAAACATCACCATTTGACATCGCTAGCAAAGTAGCCAGAACAGAGCGAAGTAGATAAAGCAGCTGCCACTAGTTGCGCAACAAGCTATGATGCTATGATGCTACTTGATTTGAGATTTTCGTATGTAGCACGTAGTAAACACTAAGTAAGTAAGTAAGTAAGTAAGGGAATATTGAACCAATTGCAAAACAGTCTTCGGAGCCTTTTGTTTATTTGCCAATACTTTACCTTTGTGTTTGCCTTCCTCCTGTTTCACTTTCTCCGCTTTCTTATGCTGCTACTCGCATTCCTTTTGTGTCTTTCTATGAATTCCATATGTTGCTAAGCGCGTCTTTTGCTTATTTGTGTACTTCTTAAAAATCGTTCTCCTTTGACTTTGGCCAGCAGATTCTACTTCCATCAACGAACCATTGGATTTGTTGAGTACCAAGACGAAGTGTCAACAGATTTCGCACAAAAGCCAGCTCCACCATACGCAACTTCCGACTTGTCGACTTTCCCCCTCTCTCTCTCTTTCGTCCTTTTGTTTCGCAGCCAGCGTTACAGCTTTCAAAACGACGATGATATCGGATTTGATCAATTTGACACTGCCCGCAAACAAACGAATATTAGGACGTCGCGTATACTTGAATTTCCATTGAATTTGATTAATTTTGTCCTAAGGAACTAGAATTTCTTAATTTTCACAGAATATTTTAAAATTGTTAATATCAAGGTTATGAAGTTCATTATTTACTTGTCAAAATGGCGAAATGTCAAACAGTGGCAGCATGGCGCGACACGGGAAAAAAGTATGAATTAACATTTTTTTGTATGATTGCTTGAATTATTTCTTTTGCACGAAGACTTTTTTATTTATTTATTTTTATCTATGTATGATTCTCCTTGGATCTAGAACGCGTAAGTTTGTTTATGTCAAATGATAAAATAGTAGCACGTGAATTAAAACCATACGGTATAGGGAGAATGAAAAAGTAGTAACAGGAAACTGGTCATATGGTATGCCTGGAGGCAGCATTCTTTTAACATAGAGGCAGCACGGCTAATGCCTGGTTTTCAATTAGGCGTCAGATGGAGAACGTTGGTGCTGCGTAGGCTGCGTGAAAATTGCGGTTGCTTACTCGAAAGTCAGACACACGAACAATGTTTTGAAACAAATGCAAAGCAACTGTAGCAAGATGTGCGAAGAAAAGAGACAGTTGTTTTTTAAATGTTCCGGAACAATCTGCGCTTCTCTTTCTTTCTCATGCATTTAAATGAGATGTTTTCGAAACATTGTTCGTGTGTCTAACTCTCGAGTTAGCGAAGCACAAATGGAACAATACTCGACTCATTTTTTATTTATTTTTTAGGGTTGTAGTTAAGTAGGTTGGAAAAAGATGAACCAAAGTTTGAAATTTTACGATCAAATAATGGCAGGAATCTCTCAAATGTACACTTATTTATAAAAACAAAGAGACATGAAAACAAATCGTTCATATTTCCATGAAAAGTAATCCCACAAGTACGAAGCACTCGATTTCATAAGCTGTCAACTTTCATGCGCGTCAAATATTCAACTTTTCGGAAATTTGACGCACGCAATTGATTTTACATATTTGCGTCAACTGACGGAACGCAGCTGACGCGCAATCGGAGACGTCACTTAACTTCCATACGGCGATGCAAATTTACTTTTTTATATGATTTAATTGAAATCAATTAAACGTTACCAAGTCGCTGGTTCATACCCCAAAAAGTCGGACAACATGGACGTCGCGTCGTTCCCAAAGAGCTCAAACGGCGGAGATGATGTTTCCACAGAAAATAACGCTGACGAATCCAATGGCGAACATTTCCATCAAGACAAACATGTCAAATTTATAGAAAACTATGGAAAAGATCAAAATGATTACGAATACTGTATGACCGAATTCTTACGGATGTCCGGAATCTATTGGGGAGTAACTGCATTGGACATACTTAACGAACTGGAGCGGCTTGATCGTAATTATGTGATTGAATTCATACGACGATGTCAGTGTCCATTGACGGGAGGGATTACACCTTGCGAAGGACACGATCCGCATTTACTATACACGCTCTCGGCCGTACAAATTTTGTGCATATATGATGCACTATCTGAAATCGATTGTGATGCTGTTGTTCGATATGTGTGCAGTCTTCAGCAAGCTGATGGTAGTTTCTTTGGTGATAAGTGGGGTGAGGTGGACACTCGGTTTTCCTTTTGTGCTGTGGCTATACTGACACTTTTGAAGCGTATGGAGGGCACAATTGATGTGGAGAAGGCAGTTCGGTTCGTTATGTCTTGTTGTAATCAAACTGATGGTGGATTTGGTTCTAAGCCTGGGGCTGAATCTCACGCTGGTAGGCGTGGTGGTTTCAATTGATCATGGAAATAATTGTTATTTTTCTAGGTTTAATCTACTGTTGCGTTGGTTTCCTATCTTTGACACAGCGCCTTCATTTGCTTGATGTGGATAAATTGGGTTGGTGGCTATGCGAACGTCAGCTACCTTCCGGCGGATTGAATGGTCGGCCCGAAAAGTTACCTGACGTTTGCTACTCCTGGTGGGTTCTTGCTTCTCTAACAATAATGGGTCGTTTGCATTGGATAAGCGCAGAGAAGTTACGCCAATTTATATTATCGTGTCAGGATAATGAGACAGGCGGCTTCGCTGACCGAACTGGAAATCTACCTGATATATTCCATACACTTTTCGGTATTGGTGCTCTCTCGCTGTTAGGATTTGAAGGTCTTAAGCCTATTAATCCGACTCTTTGTATGCCACAATATGTTATCGATCGCTTAGGTATTAAGTCGCAGACACTCGAACAACCATAAAATTTGTTATTTGTTAAAAGTTTTTTAAAAACTATTTGAACGTAAGCTTGTTGGAAATTTTGACGAAAGGCATTTATATTTGAGTGAATAAGCATTAAAGTGTAACTATAAAAGAATATTTATACAAATACCTATATATTTTTCATACAGTACTCTATAGTCTCAAAAAATAAAATCTATTTTTGCACCGATTTCCCCATGAATTCTACTTTTCTCCTCAACTCTCTTTTCCACGCAAAAGTCTTTTTAGATAGCAATATTGATACCAAATGACTAGCTTTACTTCTTACTTTTATATGATATTTGTATATTATTGTAATTTTATACGCATAAATAATAGAATATATTCAATATAATTGTGGTTGTCTTTTTTTTTTTTAAGTGCAACAGACAAAGGAACCAGCCAGGAGAAAATCAAACAGCTTTGATATGTATTTATAAAGTACGTGCTTTTCAGCTCTATTCTAAATGAATATTCCGCGAAGAAGGAAGTCTTCTACGCGTCATTTAAAGGAAGAATGTGACGGCTTAAAACTATTCGAAATTCTTGCTTCCTTTATATTTCCTTCCCAGTGTGCTTAGAATGGAAGAATATTTTTAAATCCGCTGCGAAAAATTCTCCGGGAATATTTAAAATCGGGCTGTATATTTTACTCTTGCAACGTTTCTTTTGTCAACAAGGACCCATTATGGATTTTTGTCCCTTCGTTATTTTGGACACCAATCTCCAATACCTTTGAAGATAAATTTTAGATGAAAACAGGCATGTATTAAAATTTAAAAATAGATTTAAAATTTTATTTATAAATATAAACTAGCAAAAATCTATACTAAGAACAGTATTTATATTAGATAATACATTAACATGGATATGCAGTTGTGGAACGAAGTTTATTGTTTTTATAACGGTGACAATTAGGGTTTTTTTTTTTGGAAACCAAACACCAAAAGTAACATTTCCTGACGATTGAAGATTTTAAATTTTGTGACAAAGCGAAGTTCTCGATTTAAAAATAATTTTTAATCAATTTTTTCTCCATCTCTCTGGCGTGTAAAAAGTGCATCATATCGCCACGATGACAAGCATTTAAGTTAGCACCATTTGTATTGGCTCCATTACTTCAATTTTTTAAACAATAGCCATTTTTGGTAAAAGTGATACGTACATATTTGAAAAAAATTGTGCTTTTGAAAAAGTAAATCGAAACAATTTTTTTTGTACGGTTTTCTGGTGTTCTCAGTTATTGGCATTGAATCTTTACAAAATCAGTGAATCTTAAAAATTTCAACTGCAAGGTGTGCAAATTTTTATAATTTTATTCATATAAACTATGACTCAGGCAAATTTTCTTCTTTCATTGTGTTGATCGGCAGTGCTTTAAGTCCAAATTTTAAGATTTAAATTTGTCGTCACTTGTTAATACATTATAAGCACAGCCAAGAGCCCAAGATATTTCGTGTCCATCGATTTTCTTATATAACTAAAATGAGAAAAGAAATGCCGAATACAATAAGAAAAAGAATTACAAGTAAATAGATTTCCACCTTTTACTAACCTTAATTTTCTTGCCATCATTCAGTCCGAAGCCCTCTCTCAAAAGCACATATATAAATGTTAGATCAAAGCACATAAATGGTTGATCATCGTTTGGTATAGCGCATACCTCCTGGGCTTTCTTGCGATAAGCTTCAACAGTGATCTCACCTCCAGCGAATGGATCAACTAGTCCCGATTCCATAGCACGATCAAAATAGTAGCTAAACGCAGCGATTGCATGCTGCTTAAGTGTAAATGGCTTTGGTTTAACAAGAGGTAGCACTTTGCTTTTCACGAGTTCGAAACACGCACCGAAATCAACAACTGGCAATTCTGGTGTCGATTTGCTATTGTCACGTCCACTGAAAAATGTAAAATCGTTTTTTTTTTAATTTTTTCGTTTTTGATTTTTTGCTTTTTCGTATTTATTTACCTGACTTTTAATTCGGTATTCGCATAATTCCACGTGCGATTTTGAATTATGGGATTGACACAATTCGACTCTATGTTTTTTTGATCCTTCTTGAATCCATCGGTAAATACCGCATGTCTAGCAGCCATCAGACCGAGTCCCAAATAGCTATGGGTAAAAACGTTGACCTTTTTACCCAATGTATTAACTTCGTGCATGAATTTCTCATAGATTGGCACTTGTTCAGGATCTGTTGGTGCAAATGTCACTTGGGTACTGCCACCGCCAAGATCAAGAGCTGCAGCATGATTTGTTTTGGTCAGGCGGCCAAGTAATAAATTAACAGTAAACCATGAATATATGCCTTCATCGGTACCATCCATAATTTCCACAGCATCTTCTTCAACATCAAATCCAGATTTTCCAAAGAGTTCGCGTACAGCGTTGAGTAAATTTTCCGCCTTACTTTGAGCGAGCAATCGTAATCCTGCAGTTGCTTTTAGAACCAATGGCGTTGATGACCATTGTTCCTTTGGAACGAATTCTTTTGCCTCGTCAAGCAAAAGTTTTATGGAATAGGCACCCTAAAAAGAATTATTGGTTCAAAT
This sequence comes from Chlorops oryzae, assembly GCA_020466095.1. NCBI lineage: Eukaryota > Metazoa > Arthropoda > Insecta > Diptera > Chloropidae > Chlorops > Chlorops oryzae. The sequence goes on from CM035807.1 coordinate 86,109,812, forward strand.
GTTTTTTTATGACATAAATAAAATTACCTTCGCTGGATTGTCGGCAAATGAAGATAGTCCAGGCTTCCTTTCTTTAAATATTTCATCCGTAAGAACTAATTTTCCATCTTAAAATTGGAATTTTTATTACGTTTCGAACAATCAGACATAAGTCAATAGTGATTTACCAATAAAGCTTCGATCAAACTTGTAGGCCAGCACTCGACTTCCCGTGGAACCGGCATCAATAATCACAGCAAATTGCGCTTTTCCATAGCCTAAAGATGAAGCTAAACGTACTAAAAATGGACTAGTCGTTTCTAGATAGACGCCTGAAATGGAATTTAAGAATTAAAAACTTCAACTCAGTTGCCTCGAACTTACCAAGGCCAAAAAGCAGCAACACCGCCGAAATGACTAAGCACAGGAACGAGATTTTAAGACCAGACGGAAGGCCTTTAGCGTTAGATGAACCGGAAGATTTCCGTCTCTGTGAGCTAACGCTGTCAGTTCTATCCTTAACGTTTAACTGAGAGTACAAAAGAGAAGTTCATCAATTCAAAGTTTTGTTAGATAAAATATGTACATATATGTATATAATTCCTACCAATTCATAAGCGTAATCATAATTCATATTTTATCCGCACAAAATAAAAGTGCGACTAATCAATTAAAAAAAAGAAATATAATTCAAGCATTCCGCGCTACGGTTTGTTTGATTCTCCACACTCTATAAGTGGATTAAAAATTTTCAGTCTTCTAGATTTTTTTTCGTTTGTTTCATTAAATCAGCTGCTTTTTGTTTCTCTTTTTCTTCATTGAATCGAGAATACACTGCGAAAATAGTTCGTGTAACTGTAAAGCAATGCTCGACTCGTCGTAAGAAATTTCGGATTTCACTTTGATCAATTGTTCCTCTTCATATTCGACCTATGGAGCATTCCACGTACGGGACAAATAATATTTATGATATTTTTTTATGTTTAAATCAGGGACCGCAACAATTATAATATTTATTATAAAAATTACAGTTTAATAGTTATTTCAAAACTTTTTGAAAGAAATTAAAAAATAAGTATTCAGGCCTGTGACAGAATCCGATAGCTGTCGGAATTGGAATTTTAGTGGACTAAGTTTTCATATGTATTTCATAGACAGCCGGATAAAATAGGGTTCTGTGCATTTAAGAATCGATAATAGTTTCGATTCAAAACCAAAAACAACAAAATTTCTAAATTCTGTATGATATTTCGATCGGTTTGAATTCTGATTCCGTCAGCTATCGGATTCTGTGACATCCCCCATTATTTCATAATTTTTTTCATCATATTACAAAATAAGACTTATTTTCTAATACTTATATAAAAATTGATAAATATCTCTTAAATCGTAAGATTTATTTATAAATCATAGAATAAGTCTTACATTTTGATTTTTATTTCAAAGTTAGAAAATAAGTCATATTTTAGAATACTTATTTTGAAATCGAAAAATAATTATTATTAATTCAAAACTGTACATAGGGTGACCAACACAAATGAAAAGTGTGCAGGAAAAATCGATGTGTTCCGCAAACATTAATTGTTTTTGTGATTTCCGTCCGGAAAGGCAAAACACAGTGCGCCAATATTGTCGGGACGCTGGGTATATTAAATTCCGACTTTAGCTTTCTTACTTGTTTAATACCTAATTTAGCGAGCACATTCATCTGGGGAAAATGGTAAAACCTCGTAGGTGCTACTGGATGACCACTGTACCCTATTCATTAATTACATAATTGTGTCGATTTTTCATTAAAATCTTATCATATAACATTTTTTTCAACGCAAGATGTATTTAATTCGATTGATGAGAAGAATAGTGTCAAAACTTTTTCTAGAAAAAAGTCGTGATTTATTTTCCAAACAAAACAAAAAGCCACTCGATTCGTTATTATTATTTATTTTTTTTTTTAATAGATATGGAAACAAAAAAGTTTCAAACTAAAGCAATTTTCGTGAAAACAATGATGTGTTCCGATATTTTCCAATCCGCCAATCAATAAACAATTAAGGGAATTGAAAAGATGCAGTAATTTGATGAGAATATTGACAACTGTGCCCGAGCGGAAATCGATAAACGCATTCAAAAAAAAAAAAAAAAAATTCATTTTCGAAGAAAGTATTTCAATGTTTGAAGGCTCTCTTCAAATAGTAGGTACTCAAAATATCCAGAAATAATATACATTTAGAGACACTATGAACTTTTCCGGTGCCAAAAGTTTTAGACTTCCAAGAGAAAGCGCTGGCGATTAAACATTCATAATTAAAAACTGACATTAAATAAATGTTATCTTTATGAAAGGGCATTTAGTGAAGCACTCAATCGTTTGTGTACAATTGTAGAAATTATACAAGTCATGCTTATTAAGTGTCTGTGATTTGAAAAAAAAAAAAAAGTTACAGAAGTTTACATCGACAATATGCAGAAAATTAGTCAACATACTATTTCCATGACTTCTTAGATAATATGTATGTGAATACATTTCCTTAAATCAAAATATTCTGCCGTTTGTTGTCCAATAGTCATTGGAAAGTCATATTTAGCACTGAATCTTTAAACTTCGATTATAGCTTCTCAAGTCGAAATTAAACTTACTAAGCACAAAATTATATACATGCAATTTAGAGTAACGAAGGAATACATGTGTCAAATTTAATAACCTTTAGAAGTAACAAATTTTGTCTATGCACGAAAATCATTTCAAAATAGTGAAAATAAAATTTTCGAATTTACGAAATGTGTCATGGAATTTATCATAATGGACGCTTTATTTTGCAAGTCGCAAATACCGAATTTCAAAGAACGTCAAAAAAAAATCATTTTTGTATACAGATATGAGAATAAGCAGAAAGAGGTTAATATTTTTCTAATGTGAGGATTGATGACCATATTAAGCATGTCGTCAATTTTTTTCACAAAGCTTAATCTACATAGTAGCATATAACACAACAAATTTCAATAAGCTATGGATGTTATAGAAAAATGTTAGTCACAATTTTGGAACAAATCACGTTTAAATAATCGTGATTTTTGAAATTCTGAACCTTTTCAAACAAGGCAATCATACAGAAAAGAAATGCATTTATATTGCACGATTCGGAAATTTAGCTGGTTCATATTGTCCTGTAAATTAATATGATAGTCATAGTTGCAATGCTTAGAGTAAATCTATCAACAACTTAATTGACCGAAGACATACCTCAGACAGACAGAGGCCAACTAACCAAACAGAAGCTGAGGTTACTTAGAAGATCAGACTATGATCAAATCGAAGTTCTTTTCACCTATCAAGAAATATATAATATGCTTATTATCGCGACTGTCCTTGAAGATAGTTAATATTAGACATACTCGATGCAATACTCTAAATAACCCATTTAGGTCTATCGGAAAAGGTATTAAAATTAATGTTATTGTTTGACAGTGACTAGCTTGATTCAAAAAGAATTATTGAAAATTGTAGTCAACTTATAGTATTTACCTCTGAATCTATTTAGGGTACATCGGATATGTATGTGTACGCAGGTATTTTTCATCCGATACCAAATCATTATTCAAACTGGCAATTCCAATGGAACTGATGAGAAGGAAGAATATTTGCATTTTATTTCGCTCACAACCGACAGTGCAAATGACTTTAAAGTCGTTCAATATTTGTTGTTAAATTAATGTAGTCATAGTTGCAAACGCTAGAGAATCTATGCATACAATTGATTGAGAAACTATCCTCCAGTAAAGAAGAGGCCAACTAACCCCAAAAGGAGTATGCTGAGGTTACTTAGAATATGACTATGCATTCAAAATGAAGGGTGTTTTATATAAGAGAATTAGTAAGGCTTTGAGTGGCGACAAGTGGTCTAGAAGAAGAGTAGTTAAAATATTAGACCAACTGGTACATATGGGACAATTGACCTCTAAATCACCATTTGAGGTCTACTCGTGGGGTAGTTAAATGTGAGAGTGGTTATTTTTGAATGACAGCTCAATGTTAAAAAATACATTTTACAGAATTGTTGGCAAATGGTTGGCAAATTAAGAGGGAGTAGTCGTGAATCTTTTGTGACTAGTCGGGGAATAGTTGGTGTTACTGCAGGGTATTTTGTTCATTCCATTACAAGTTCATTGCCAATGAATTTAATGAGAACTTGATGCAGAAGGAAAATATTTTTTTTGTTTGATACAATGAAGTGGAAATACTTCAAAGAGATTCTAAGATCTTTATATAAAATTTATCAATATTATTTCGCACACTAATCACAAAACTGGCACAATTCGAAATTTTTTCCTTAAGCTTTTTCCTGGTATGCCTGAACTTTTTTTTGCAGGAATATCAACTCCTAGAGAATTAAATTTTATGTTAATGGATTCAGCAGTTAATTTAGAATATAATTAAATTAACAAAATAATATATTTTTCCAGACTACGGAAGAGACTGAACGTTTGTTCTAAAAACGCGACATTTTGAGTTGTGTCGGTTTTGTGATTAGCGTGCGTGAGTACTTTTAATCAATCACCTCAGACAGTTCCATGAAGAGCCTTTTTAAAAACCAAAACTACTTGAACTTGATTTGGTAATAAAATGAAAATGACTATTCAAATAGGAATTAAAAATAAGTATTTGATGTAAAATTTTTAAATTCTTATCGTTGTGTAATCGTTACAATGATAAGTTTTATTTAAAGCGGACAAGTAAATAATTCCTATTACATATGTACATATGTTTGTAGGTATGTAGATATAAAGCAAAATCTATGCTGATTGATAATCAACACTTCCTCTAACTTTTTAATCTCTTAATCTCTTTTCTCGGTTCTTCAGAAAGCGATCACACAAAAAGCGGTTGGAACTTCTTTTTCATGCTTCAAACTATTGAACCGGCTTTTTTTTTTTTTGTCTAGTTCTTAACATAGAAGGTATTTTCTTTAATTTGCCAAATGGTTGGGCCTCTGCCATTTATCGCTAAAGTTAAAATTAGCACATGTTTCCAATTCTTTTTTGATGCAATTCCTAAAAACTAGAAGAATAAAATGAAGTAAAAGTCTTGTTAATTTTTTGTTCACTGTTACAACGAAAGTACATTTGGCAACCTTTTCCACAAAATAAAAATAAAAATAAAGAACATGTGACTCACATTACGCTTTCTAGCATCAGTGGAATTTGTTGCCATTTTTTGTTTTTATTGCGTTTTCCGAATGTTTTTAATTAATTACATAAATAAACAGTATGCAGAATTTATTTGATTTTATTAGAACCTAATCTAGAGGCACTATATTAATACTTCGACATCGTGATATCTGAAATATTTTTAGAGGCACTTCTATTCGAACACTGCACCCGCGGAGAGCTGATAGTATAATAAGTAAAAGAATCCAAAGTTCATATATTATAAACAGTGCTCGGACTTGAAATTTTTTTAAGGTGGTAGATTTTTAAAGAATAAGTGGTAGTTTTTTTTAAATAAAAGTGGTAGATTTAAAATTGTTTAAAATAGTAACCCAGCCGGAAATTTCACTACTTCTGCAGTACTTCCGAAGTGATGAAAATGCATACTGCGACTACTCGCATTACTAACCCTTACTTCTAATGGAATTTGTTAGGAGATGGCCGCTATTTTCAGTACTTCAAAATTCATGTGTTATTCATTACGTAAAGGAGTGTATGACCCTGATCCGCATGAAAACTTCATTTGGGAAAAGTGCGCGTGCTGGCTGGCTAAAATGGATCCAATGTGCATGATTATTTCATTTGAAAATATAGTATATGCTGCTAACATGAATGAAAATATCTTTCTGAACAAAAACTATGGTGCCAACGGGAATGAGAATTTCATTTGAAAAAAAATACGCCGCAGAAAGCACTTTCGAACTTGTATTTTTTCAATGAATATTTTAAAAAATTGGCGGATATGGTCATATTTCGTCACTTCGTGACTGTGACACATCAGCGCCTTCGGAAAGACTTAAGAGTTTCAATTCTTAAAACATCTTAAGTACAACAAAATTATAAAACTTTTGAGAATTGTAGCACACAGATTGAAAAGCATCTTGTCAGACAATTTCATAGGATCTTCATTGAAAGTAGGAGTATACAACCCTCTTTCAAATGAAAATTTCATTTGAAGAAGAGTCTGTTGCAACGCGCTCTTGCTTCTGTGATATTTTCACTAGAAGATCATTTGAAAAATCACCAATTGGCCTCTTTAGAAATGAATGATTCACTACTTCTGCATTAATGATTTGTTCATGCATGCGATAAAGTCCGGCTGGGGTCGTTGAATGTGAAAATAGTGGTAGATCTACCACTAAAGTGGTAGAAGTCCGAGCTCTGATTATAAACCGATCTGCTGCAGTGCTGTTGTTTTTGTATCTTACTTACTGTCTCCACGTGCGATAGTTCATAGCATGCGATAGAATGGAGACCGCTGGTGGACCGAATTTAGGCCGCCTGAACTTAAGGTGCAATCAGTGATGCCATAAGATTCCATAACAGAAATAACATAATCAGCTGATTCGATCTATTCAATACATTTTGCATGCAAGTGGTTAGTCATAGCCCATAACATAACTTACCATAACAGAAGAAGCTGTAGAAAATAGATTTTTCTTATGGCGTGTTATGTTAGAGCGAATCAGCTGATATTTATGAGTGCTGCCAAATGTTTCCTAAATCTGCCATATTTCCCCTTTTAACGGAAATTGCCAAGAGTCTGCAATTTACAACTCTTTTAAATATGATAAAAGCTATAATTATTAATTTTTTAAATATAATGATATATGGCAATATTTTTCACCCTATTTAGAAGTGTTTGTTTTAACTTTTTTTTCAAGAAATCATAATAAGTTGCGCTTTTCCCGAAATAATTTTTTCCCTCTTTCCCTAAGGTGCGCACATTCTTATCATATTGCAACATCGGACTCCTATGTGCTCTTATGGATTCTTATGTCTTCACTGACTACTGAAAAAGCGCTTGTGTTATTTTATGTTATGTTCTGTTCTGTTATGGAATCTTATGGCATCACTGATTGCACCTTTAGCCCGCGGTCGTTTGTTGGTGGCGTTGTTAATTCATTTTTAAAAATGAATTTTGTTAGCGCGGTCTAGATTCATTTCTCCATCGCGGCCTTATTTCAGTTTTAGGGGCCCTCTCCAGCTCCGTCAGAAATGAAAAACTTCATATAAAAAACGCTTCAGAAATGAATCAGAAATGTTCTGAAGTGTTTTTTATGTAAAGTTTTTCATTTGTGTTTCATTTCTGACAGAACTGGAGAGAGCCTTTTAAAAATGAATTTTGTTTGAGACGATATTTTTCAAACGATTTCATTCCTCTCTTAAAAATGCTTTCATGCATGCAACATATCGTATCCTTGCTACTAAATCAGCACAACTATAAACTTTGAATTTCTCAAATAATATTTCAAAAACTTTTGCATCTTGTTATAAAATTATTTTTCTTCTAAATTTACCTATATTAGGGGTATTCACAAAGGCGTGTTAAAAACGTTGGAAAGTCGGAAAATCGGAAAATTGCGACTTCTTAAAAACTTTTTAAACATTTTTTGTATTTTTCACAACTTTTTAAGCATTTAAAATTTTCCGATTTTCCGACTTTCCTACTTTCCGACCCCTTTGTGAATACCCCTATTATTCTAAATCGACTGCATCGACTACTGCATCAGCCAATATAAGCGTATAATTTCTGAATATTGGATTTCTGGCTGAGAAATGCACTTGAATTTAAAAAATGTGATTTAAAATTTTTTTGGATTGTACCGGTTTGAGAGCGAGGGTGTGATATGCTCATCAATTGATACTGTTATTATCACGTTAGAATATAGAAAAATAACATTGCATGAAATCACCACTTGTAAGACTTATATAAAAGGAGCAAAACTCATGCGTTTTAGCAAGTCAGTGAATGTATAAAACAATTCGCCCTAATTCCTAAATTCCATGTAAAAGCGTTCGTCGCCAATTTGAGCGTTGCTAACTAGAAAGTTTCTAAGGATATAAACTTACCAACGAATGAGTGTATAATTGTCATTGAGTCGTTTTGTACATGAAACTAGGTTTTATTTCCATATATCTTTTACATTTTATATGCTACAATCAGGTGTCTGTACAGTTTCTAATAATGCATTCCAATTACAAAATATTTATGTATTCATATTTTTGGAATAGTTTTCTACGGCAGCACTGCAAAAGGGGCATTTCAATTTTGGTCTATATTCTTCTTCCAAATCACGTGCAACGAATTTATTCAAATTAGAATTAAATTTTTCGACTATTGGCGACCAGCAATCTACGCAAACTTTTAAGTGCCCGCAGGGATACATATTCACTTGGCTTATATTGTCTAGGCACACACAGCAGGGATTCCGTTTTAAGGCGGCATCGATAGATTGCGAAGCCGATGGTGAAGAAACTGTATAGTCATCTTCAATTGAACCTGAATCGCTGCTGTCAAAAATTGTAGTGTCGATCCATGCACAATCCTCAATATCCGTACAAATTCCATTGCGTGGGTATGACATGCGAATAAGAAATATTTCTGGAGTAATTTTCCCCTTCTCTAATGCATCAGACGCTTCAGAAATTTTATCCGACCGATTCTAATAAAAAAACTTTTTAATTCGAAAACATGTTTAACTTTATATTCAAAAATAATATACCTTGTATACCCGTTTCCTCGGTGGAGCTGTTGAACCGCCACTCTTTATAAGCAAGTCGAATTCCCGTGACTTTGTAAATTCATATTTTAGCAAGTAAGTAATGAACTTATAAAAGTTTCCATGCTTCATCAATCGTTTGCCCAATACCCCATTCTGGGCTTCAAGCGAACTTGTTGTTCTATTATTAAGCTTGAAGACAGAAATCGCTTCTGGCCCTTCCTTTTTGGAAAAAAACTTTTATTAAAACAATAAATTGAAATAAAAGTTCAAAAATGTACACAGAGAAAAAAATCAACCAGAAAACTGGTTAATTCAAAAGGAAAAACATACAAAACGGCTTCAACAAGGAATATTTTTAATTTTAACAATTTTTCTTGTTGAAAAAATAAAAAATTTTCCTTTTGAATCAACCATATTTCAGGTTGAATTGAAATGATAATTTTCAAAAATGGATTTAAAATTAAAATGTTGAACCAACCACGAACATAGTTGAAATGACAAGATATTTTTTTTTAAAATTCCAAAAAAAAATACCTATACAAGAAGAAATGTCAAAAAAAATTTAATTAACGTTCAAAGCAAATGGCCATAGAGCACTCTGCTGAACATGACCCAAAAAATAGCCATCGGATGGACTTCATCCGATTTCGTCACTCCGTTTTGGTGACTGCTTTCGTAATGCTTAAAAAGTTATATGTCTTATATGTCTTATTTTATAAAACAAATGAGAATTATACTGAACGAAAAGAAATGTAATTAAACATATTTCCTTTCAATTCAACCAAAAATGTTGTTGACTCAACCATTAATCTTTTTTTTTTAATCTGTACCTTGGACGAAATCCAAGTTGATTCTTTTTGACTTCATCACATTTTCAATTGCTGTCGAAATGCGTTGGCGTTAACAGTGACCTTTAAGACAATTTTTCTTGCCAATGCCAACGGTCCAAGAGCATTTTTTTTGCTCATTGCGTAATGAGCCCGTTGTTAGCGTCAGCTGGCTAACTATTTTTCAAGAGCACACATTCCTACGTACAACGTGTTTGTACGCATTTCTAGAAATGTCTGTGTACAGTGGTTAAATCCATAGTTAGTACAGTCAATAATTAAAGGTCATTTCGCACATGCCCTAAAAAGTGGCGCAACTCTAAATTTTTAATTCATGAATTCTATTGTGATGATTTTATTTAACTTTTTTAGCTATATCTTCTTCTTCAGGCGGAACAAATACATGTTACGCCTGGAAGAAACCCGCCGTAGGGCGGATTGGAAAGTAGCAACTCCCGCAAGCTCTCAATCAGAGGAAAAAACTTCGGAACATAGAATCTATTGAGAGCGCTACCAAGAAATTGGAAGCAGCCATCAGAAAGACCTATGAGCGAACATGTCCTGTTCGCAATGGCTGGAAAGGCAAATCCGTCCCCTGGTGGAACGTGGAACTATCCAGACTTCGTAAAAAATCCAGAATACTTCTAAACTGGTTCCTTAAATCCCGTTCAGACGCGGACTGGGCTTTATACAGAGTAGTGCAGAAAGAATACAAGACAATGATTCGTCGATCGAAGTTAGAGTCTTTTGGACTCAATTGAGCGGTCGAAAGCGGACTTTACCACCCCGAAACTTGAGACCTTTGACGCTCTCATGGAAGCCCGGGTTGCAGAAAGATTTCTGCTGAGACTCGTAGGACCAGTGGCGAGGGTTTGGTCCCCACAAGAGCCGATTGGGGTATATTGCAAGGAAAATGGTGACCGAAGAATCGATAAGATATACCCTAGAATCCTTCGATGACTTCAATTCGCCAGGACCCGATGGCATATATCCAATCATGATAAATAAAAAGGGTGCTGCAGAGCTCATTTTGGTGCTGAAAAACATCTTTAGAGCTTGCATTTCCACCGAGTATGTACCCACCCTTTGGTGCAAAGTAAGAGTAGTCTTCATTCCCAAGTTAGGGAAGGATAACTACTCCCTGGCCAAAAGTTTCAGGCCAATCAGTCTAACTTCCTTTCTACTGAAAAGCCTGGAGCGCATTGTGGAAAATCACATAAGATCGAAGGTTCCACTGAAAAATTCACTGAGCTGTCAACAACACGCCTACCAGAGTTGTAGATCCTGCGAGTCAACCCTCCACGACTTAATACAAAGGATTGAAAAGGGTCTGGAAGCAAAGATTTTCACTATGGGGGTGTTAGAAGAGAACGAAGGGGCTTTCGACAATGCTACCTTCGAATCGATGTGCTCAGCGACAAGAAGACATGGAGTAGAAGAAACTATCGTCAGATAGATTCACTCTATGTTAACCGAGAGACTGCTTGTCACAGAGAATACGGGCACGAAGGAACGGCCGTGGAAGTGGTAAAGAAATGCCCCCAAGGGGGGGGTTCTTTCTCCTCTTCTTTGGTAATTTATTGTGGACTCTCTTCTTGTTGAAATTCAGAACCTTGTAGTGCACGTTCAAGCATATGCGGACGACGTGTGCGAACTCCCAACAGGGCCGTCATTGGAGGAGATTTTCGAATCGACCCAGATGGCTCTAAACACGATAGACCAATGGTGTGACCTGGAAGGTCTGAAGAAGGGGCTAACACTTCAGCTTTCTACGGAGGTTAAATATCTAGGAGTTATCCTTGATCAAAAATAGAAATGGAACACGCACATATTGACGAAGGTGGAGCGGGCTCGAAAAGTTTTTGGACAGTGTCGCATTACCTTTGGAAAAGTGTGGGATCTGAGTCCTCTAGTAGTGCACTGGCTGTACACGGCGCTCATCAGACCGATGGTCACGTACGCCTCTGTTGTCTGGTGGCATAGAACTTTGAATAAAGGAATTTGTTCTGTGCTGGCCAGACTGCAGAGAAGTGAATGTTTGGGCTTCACTGGGCCAATGAGCACTACCCCCGGTGAAGCTCTAAACTGCACGCTTAATCTGCTCCCAATTGACTTGTATATCAAAAAGAGGGCAATGAAGGCAGCCAGCAGACTCCGAGTATGCGGGGTCTGGCACGAAGAGTCAGTAAAAAGGCATGGCGATATCGTAAAGAATCGGTCCAAATATGCCCGCCCTTTGGAATACCTTCCTATAGCACTGCCCCACTGGTAGCCTTCGGTAGAAGATATAAGGTGGAATATCCCGAACGAATGGAGAAATCCAGAGGAAATTCTTCGGGGCCACACAAAGATCTTCTACACAGAGGGTTCTAAAACTGATGTGGGAACTGGATCTGGTTGGCATTTGGATGAAAACACCAAGTGCTCATTAGCAATGGGAAAAATGGCGACAGTTTTCCAAACTGAAATCTTCGCCATCCTCGATGCCGCAAACTGGATTTTTGAGAATAGATTGCGTGGGCAAAGAATAGGATTTTGCAGTGATAGCCAAACTGCACTCAAGGCCATAGAAAACCCCACAACTTACTCAAAGACCGTTCGCGAGTGTAGAGCTTGACTGAACCGCATCTCTAGATGCAGCAAGGTCTGCCTTCTGTGGGTTCCTGGTCACAACAATGTGCCCGGGAACGAAATTGCGGATGGTACTCGGCAATTCCGTTTTGCTCTCTTTCGTTTTGTCATATGTGAAGTTGGCTGCGAGCTGGTTTTTAACGTTTGCTTCATTCGCTTTCTACTTTCGAGGTGTTAACAACTGATATTTTCGGGAAATATAAAATTTAAAGTTTCAAATGTCGGGGAAGTGGCCGCGCGAATGCATAGAAAAGCTAATTGTGCGCAGGAAAAAAAAAGCCGTGCATTTATTATATTAATTCGCCGGAATATGCCAGGACGCGTTTTTAAAATCTTAAAATCAACCCTAAATCAGGGATACTTAATTATGTTATTTTAATTTATTCCAAAAATCAACCCTGCGCGAACAGGGCAAACGTCAAAAATATACAAAAAAATAAAAATTGCTCGGCAATCTTTTTTATACGTGTAAAAGCGAAGGCAACTCCAAAAGAGAATTTGAAAAAAATTGCCGGTGATAATTGCCCTAGTGTAAAAGGCCTCATTCTACCTATTCTACCACACGAGGCTCAAAATCTACCTACATCTCGGCAGCATAAATCAAATAATTGTACAAGGAAATATTAAAATTTTACGTCAACATTATTAAGGAACTTTACTTCAACAAATATTTTTCAATGATTTGAAAATTAGAGGACTTAATTGGCGTCAATTTTAGTTGCAATTTCAAGATGAAATGAGTGAAATGCGAATAGTCAAGTCTGGCAGCGCTCTTATCTGCCATCAAATTGAGTTACAAAAATAACAGCGGCAGCGCAACGTTCTTTAATTTCTTTTGAATTGAAACTTTTGAAGCAAGTTCTCTTCGGCGGCGAAACTATTTTAAAATGGACAAGTTCATAAAAAGGTAAATTAATATCAACATTGGTTTATAAGTGTGCGTCATTTTTATAATTAATTTACCAGAACCTCAACCTTGAGCGCCGTTAATGCTTCGGATAGAAGAGATTTTAGTTTTGCTTGATTTTTTAAAAACAAGAAAATGTTTGTATTGCTTTTTAAAGGCAAAATAAACGACACAGACCCGCTGCGCAGCGAGTGCGCTGCCAAAGAGTATAGAACAACAAGAGATGTCATTTTATATATTTTGAAATTCACCCAGACCAGCAGCGAGAGGAAGCTAACTCAAACCTTCTTCTATTTGATTTCAAACGCAACGGATATTGATAGTTTCAATTGGCTAATTAGGTCGAGTGTCACTATTGAATTTGTTGCATTCGCTTAATATTGGTTTATTTTGTTAATGAGGACAAATTCCGCTTTTTTCAACATTCAATTGATAGTTCGTCCCATAACCAGCTTTCCAGAATACCTGGCTCCTCATAGAATTCGGAAATTGGGTTCGAATTT